>OU896711.1:48664565-48777079 GCA_918026855.4 Phaedon cochleariae
GGTATTTGCCTTTAGAGCACTTGGTCCATACACAAATATGTCACTCTGTAATTGTTTTTATATTGAAACTACAATTCGAACATCCTTGAAAATTGAATGAACCTGCTGTTGATGCAGGTAGAATGTTCTCACTACACGGACTATTTGTCAATATTTGTTGCATTGCATACATATGGCACGGCATTGGTGGAAACTTCACATATTTATTTGAGTTAATTGTTTCGGTTGCAGAAAAAATAGCATGTTTCATTCGGATCAAAAGTGACTTTGTTCGACTCGCAAATTTTGATTTCGCTCGGCTCCCCTAAACGCTCCGCCTCGCAAATACAAAATTCGCTTGTCTGACAAAGTGTCACTTTTGATCCTAATAAAACAATCTACATTTTCATTACCTTACTACATTAATTGATTCACAACACTGTTAAAATCGGGGTTCACTAAGTAATGACAAAACAAACGTTAAACAACTACGAAATATGATAGAATTCAGTAATTTTATAATATTTCAGAGTTGAATGTTTGTTATTATGTCATTGGTGAGTTGATAGAAATACAGGGTGTCCGGGAAAATGAGGGAAATCTCTCTGAATCAGATAAAACCTGAAAAAATGAGATGACAAGTTCCTATATAATTTTTTTTCATTCAGGCCCTATTTACAGCAGAGATATGAACCCCTGAGTGACGCCGCTGGAGATCAGTTCTTCTTGAATAACTTTCAAATGCTTTCAAAGTAATGTTTATCCCTTTTTTTACACATTTTCCCGGACACCCTGTATAGTCCCATGATTCTGGTATATTCCATAAGAGTCGAAACAGACATGTTTCCATATGTGCTTAGATGAGATATCTCAAACATGTTATAGAAGTTCTGTTGAAATATCTCGAAGAGTGCATTTGTGAAATATTTCAAGCAATGCAGTAGTGAAATGTTTACAAGAGATTTCTTCAATAACGCTTCAGTTAACGCTCGAATGAGATGATTCTGATACGTTCCTGCATTGCCTTGGGCACAATAATTGAATGTAACGAGGACATTGCAATTGAAACATCTCAATGTAACATTACACACCCTAGATCATTTATGGTCTCGAGGATGTCATATCTCATAGAGCTAGTTTCAAAAACGTTTCAGAAACGCGAAATGGTTCACGTGGGATAGTCAGAGTTGATTTTACTCGATTGAGATATTGTCCGAACCTACTCACAATAAGGGGATCATTACATTTGGCGCACCAACGAGTTGAAATACAGGGGAGATCGAATTTAGATTGCAGTGGACTATGGAGAAATGAAAAAAGTGAAGCCGGTAGTGTAAGTTGTTGGCGAAGTACCTACGTAGCTGAATTATAATTCCATTTGGAGAGATATCTGAGTGCTAGTAATTTTATGAAGGAAGTGTATCGAAGTAGAAAGCGAAGAACTGAGAACAGGGTGCTAAATAGTAAGAGCAAATTAGTGGCGAGTGCAATGAGTGCAAAGAACAAGCGGCAAGCGGAAGGAATTCGTCGTGGCGTGATTCTTCAATGGGGGAGTGCCGTTTATGGTAGCCAACCTAAAACAATATGAAAGATGACTGTATCTTCTTGAGCAATGATTATGCCTTCGCTGTCTAGATTTCTCTTCAATCAGTAGACTGTAAAATTTTTAGAAGTCATGAAAGCCTCAAATTTAAGTTATCCTGATAATACCGACTTTCATAGGGAATTACTTGATGTTATTTTTCCACGTGTTTTCACTAAAAGATAACCAATTAAAACAGTTGTCATATGTCATTTTCTATTCGGTTGTCTGTCTGATGTCTAATAAACGTCAAACGTCAACGATTATTAACCTTCGATCTCGCGTCATTCACTCTTTCTCATTCTCATTCCAGGATTCTGCGTTTGATGTTTGGATTTTTTCTTGTTCTTGTTTTGAACTTTGAAGGGTATTTTTGAAAGCGTTATCAGGTGTGTAGTATATTAGTATATCCTATTAACAAAATTTTTCAAGAAAAGCTGAGTGGTCACAACTGCATGAACAGTTTTTCCTTCAAACAGTAATCAGTACTTTCATATTATTATATATATATATATATATAAACATATCCTGTTTCTGTTATTTGAACAAGGAAGTCTTCAACTTTCTTCCTGCTCAGCCTATGTTCAGAAATCGGCCATTAGTTTAAATTATGTTATTATTTCAGCGACAATTATGTCTTTGCTTCTCGAAGACGTCCTTAGAAGACCATTATATTCTAGAAATCAGAAGGTGGCTCGAATGTAGAGGACTCAAAAAGCAGGAAACCAAAGAGAAGCTCATCAAAAGGTAGGCTATATATTTCTGGTTTTCTAACTTTTTTCATTTATGTAGGTACTTGAAATTTTATTTTTAATTTTTTTGTTCTTACAACATATTTCATCTTTTCTGAATTCATAACTATATACCTACAGGCAGGAAATGAGTCCAAATTTTTCCATGGAATTGATGGAGGAAAACGGTATGATGCCAAACGTAATTTTCTTCCGCCTATTCAGCCAGGAACAAGTAATGAATATGACCAATGTTCTTCTGATGATGATATACTTTGGGATAACTTTCCGAGCAGTACCATACCCAAATTTTTCAATAAGGGGCATATCTATATATATTAGGTGAAAATATTGAAAATGAAGATTCTGAGGTGGAGGTTACTGAAGGTAAAACATATACAAAAGTTCAACCATTCAGGAGAGGCCATCAATATGTCAGTAGTCAACACATAAGTGAAGTCCAAGATGGATGTTCTGGAAATGTTTATGTATGTAAATGCAAATGCTTATCATTATTCCAAAAAGCAATAAAATCCTATGTGAGAGTGATGCTAAATAAAACCTTTGGCGACATAATGAGGGGCATTTGTGAGTGCAAGCAATCTTCACTAAGCAAATGCAGCCATGTTACTGCACTTCTATTATTCATTTCGGACCGTGTGCAGAAGTTTGGCTATGCTTAAATTGTGGGAACAAGCAAACCACGCGAATGGGGGCTTGGAACACAAAAACGCAACCCTGGTGCCATTAGGGAGAAATCTTATCCAATGAAGAAATATAAAATGACCCAAAAAGAGCAATATTTGATCCAAGACCAACAACATATTTACGATATCCTGATGCGAATCAGTTTATATCTGATTTACTGAAGGCTGGCAACAATCCAATGTTTCTATCAATTTTCAAATTAAAACATGAAGACTCTGAGTATGATGAGGATGGGCTTCCAGTCATTAAACTTCAGGTGAAGTCATTTCTCCATACTATGGGACAATTTTCTCAGTCTTTTGAAACCAGATTATTTGAGATTCCTGGAAGATCACCCCAAGGCTCAGAAAAATGGCATCAATGGAAGACACATTACATCACATCATCCAATGCGCAAATTGTTTGTTCCCTGCAGAGTGAAACAACAACAAAAAATTTCTTTTGAAGAATCTCTAGAGGTTGAGCAACCCTGTATCCACTGTTGCAGTGAGATATGGGAAAGCAAATGTAGAAACTGCCAGTAAGGAGGATGGGGAATATTTCTTGAAGAAAAATCAAGAAATTCTGGAAACTGGACTGGTGTTGAATCTAAAATTCCCATACTTTGCAACCAGTATTGATGGATATGTAGCAGAATGACCAGAAGATGACATTCAACATTTGATTGAAGTTAATTAAGTATCCAAAAGTATTGGAAAAATGTTCGAAATTGAATCAATTTGATACTCACCTAACAAAATTACAATTAGAGAATTTTCTCCTGGCAAAGAAGGATGGTGAGATAAGTTTGAAACAGAATCATCGTCATCTATATCAAATTATTTTCTCACTTCAAATAAAACTGTGTCATCTAGTTGTTTGGTCTCCCAAAGGAATACTTGTGGTACCTGTTCATGTTATGAATATATATGTACATGAAATATTCACAATGAGAACTGTACGTGATTTGTGTCCAATAAGTATTGACATTGATGATGACTCAGATGATGATGGCGATGCTGAGTAATTCTTATATGTACTGTTGATATGAATAAAATAAGAGGGAGAATTACAGTTTTATTTATAGTAGGTATTGTAAATACAAACCAAGCAATCTTCAAAATTGACTAAGAAACACACTATGGTGAAGATATTCGAAATTATAGGCAGCAATAGTCCAGGAAAATTTTTTGAAAGAATTGTATTAGACTTTTTTTACTAATGGATCTTTCTAATGACCTCTAGATTTAGAAATTTTCTTAGTGATGAGTTCTTCTTCAGCAGTTAATCTTTCACGTTTCTTGAGGATTGCAGAAGTGAATAATTCAACATTCAGCTCATTTGTTAAGTCTTCTATCAAAAATCCTTTATCTGCCATTAGAACGTCATTTCCTTGTAAAAATAATTTCAAGTCACTACTTGGACAAATACCAACTGAAAATTTTATGGTATTTGAGTGTTTGTAACTAGAAAAAGTGGTACCTTGTTGTTGAAAATCAGATGGCTTTTGTGAGGAAATTTCTGTAGCATCAATTATTAATATTATATTACTTTCTTCAAAGTTTTTGAAACAAAGTGGAACTTCTTTTGAATTTTCGCCACCATGAAACAATTCTCCCCGAATACCAATGATCTGATGATACATGAACTGGACCCAAGTGTAACATATCCTAGATAAATTACTTTTACTCATATCACAAAAATAAGAAAGTTCATCTAAGGTGGATGATCTCCTTAACCGAACTAAAGTTAAACAGTCTTTGTTTGATAATTTTCTCTCCACATTCACTTGGGGCTTATTCTTAATATAGTTTCCTGCTGTGTATATGAGTTTATCCATCACTGAATCATCTAAAAAAATATAGAAGGCGTCGAACTGTGGTAGTGTGAGACCAGTGAAATATTTGAAATATTTATCATTTTTGCGAGGTTATCGAACGAAAACTTGTTCGGAGAAGTCCTATGGGTTTGAGTGCCTTCTGTATAAGTTTGAGTGCCTTCTGATGATTGTCTTGACCCGCAGATCAAATGATCATGATCAGAATCATTCGTCCCCTTTCCATTTTCTTCAATTTCTCCTTCGAAAATCGGTGGGTTGCCAAAAATATCATTATTAGATTAGAGTTTGTAGTGAATCTTCTAACAAAATGTTTACTACGAATGAAGATATCCATTGAAGACACTCCATAATATTTGTTATATTTTTCGGAAATGCACGAATTTTCAGTTCACTGTTTCTACTGTATCTTGAATCATTTTTACAATCCTTATAAGAACATCTCATTTTTGAACGAAATATAATAATTAATCTTATCGTTTTCAAAATCTCAAGAACAAAATAATATAGTGAATAATAGTTAATAGTGAAAAAAATAGACATATGACAGACAACAGAATAGAAAATGACATGTGACAATGATTTTAATGGTTATTCATCAGTAAAAACATAACATTAAATAATTCCCTAGAAAAATCGGTATTTTCCGGATAACTCAAATTGGAGGCTTTCGTGACTTCTGAAAATTTCACAGTATACTGATTGGAGAAAACTCTAAACAGCGAAGGAGAAATCATTGCTTGAAAAGGGACAGTCATTTCTCATAGTTTCTTTAGGTTTGCTGCCATGATGGCACTCCCCCATTCTTGGAACGACAAATAGCGGAACGCGGAACGAAGTCACGAACCAGCAAACGGCAGTGCTGCAAACTCAGCCATTTTATGGCTGGTTCTAGTTATTTTTGAACTCATCTAGCTACTAGATTTTGCATCTACCCAATTACTCATTTTTTAGCTATTTTTATCCTGACTTCCTATTTTTCAGTTCATTATATTCACGATTTAATCTAATTCAGACCATTCTGTATTTCTATGATTCTATGATTTTGTACTCCATGCTTTGTGCCATTTTGACGAATTGACGTTGATGTCAATGACGTCAACACATCACGTCATACGTCAATGTCAATACTAATACTAGTTCTATGGTCTATTATATTGAATTCATAGTGGAAGGAGAAGATGGTGTGCTCAACACTCAGACGAATAAAAGAAATAGACTCGCCAACCCTACCTTCAATGCATTATATTGTTTGTAACAGGGATATCTATCTCTGTTGAGGCTGAAAGAGTGCGACCTATATCCATCTCTGTTTACTCAGACCCCTCAGTCCCCACTAAACAATTTCAATTTACTGCAAATTTCCAGCAAGTACATTTTTGCGAGTGTAAATTACACATTCAATTTGCAGCAAGTTAACTCAGAGATGGCATCTTCCTCCTACAGAATTCACAATGGAAACTTACATGATGAAAGTTGTCAGAAAATTGAATGTCAGCTCATACCGAAGTTCCAGTGAGTTTACTCTAAATGATTATTTTGCGAATTCTCAGATAATTTGCAGTAAACTTGCAAAAAATTATAGCTGTCACTTGAGAACTCTCTGCAATTTTTACGAAAATTGTATCTTGAGCTGATGGTAAACTCGCAGGTTAATTGTTTTATATGGTGTTGTAAATACCAGTAATACTTACGACAAAATCAGGGCGAGTGGATAATGAGTTATAGAAGAGCTATAATTCTGAATTTGCATTGAAATTACACTTTGGTAGGCTGGTGCAAAATTTGAAAATATTTTTGATACTGATAAAAAAGGCCAACAATTTCATCAAATTTGTTTGAAGTGACGCCATTTTCATCTCATTCTTGAAAAACATTCGACAATGTTCCATTCGGATGAATTGAAGAATATGGCATTATATCAAATAATTTGATCAAATTTGATGACATTATACACGGGCTTTTGTCAGTATCAAAAGTATTTCCACATGCAAATAATTGTTTCTACCAATCATATTATTAGAACGAAGTTAATACAATTCAAGATAAGAGATGATGATACCACTATTGAAGCAATACATTTTTTGATATATTTTTATTCAATTTTATATCATCTTCACAAATAAAAATAACGATTATTCATAAAAAATTATTAAAAATTCTAGTAGAAACTAAAACATTTGTTTTATGAGTATGGAGGATAAAGGCTTTTTCAGTTGTAAATTTTTCTAATAAATCTCGTTTTAGCATAATGGAATCAAATCATCACTATCTTCTCAAAAAGCTATCATCCATGTTGGGATATGATGCACGAACAGATTCTGAAAAGAAATAAATAGATATCAGCTGGAATGATTGTGAAAAAAATTACCTATTTTTTTCTCAATGTTTCAGAATTGTTATATTCATACACAGGGTGGACCATTTTAATCTATTATGGATAATATAGTTCTTTCCGGAAGCCGCTAACAAAAAAATGGTTTCCACAAAAGTTGAAGGGTTCAATGGAAACCAAATAATAGATCTACTCACAACCCCCCCCCCCAGGCCCACATACGGAGATGATTTTTTTTTCAATGGGAACCCTACTTTTTCACAACGGATTCTTGTTTACGGTGGAAAAAAATGTCTAGCAAATTTTTATTTGGGCACCAAATTTCTAATTTTGGTATATGAGTTGAAGAAAATAAGGCCTTCCTGCTAATCTACTTTGGCACTACTTTATGTTTTTAAGCAAACCCTCAATCTGGTTAACGAATTACATGAATGAAGTAAGATTCTTTGTTTTGTCCAACTCAAATACCAAAATTAGAAATTTGGGGCCATTTAAGGGGCGCAAATAAAAATTTGCTAAACATTTTATTTTATTTTCTCCGTAAAACAAGAATCCGTTGTGAAAAAATTGGGTTCCCATCTCGGTTCCCATGGAAAAAAATTTCTCATCCCAGGGCCGTATGGGTGCCCTGAGGTGGGTGAGTAGGGCCATTCTTTGGCCCCCATTGAACCCTTCAACTTTTGTCAAAGCCATTTTTTTGTATATTTTATTTATTTTATTTATTTGAAACAAGCTTTTATAAAGTCAGTAATATTAAATATGAATACCTATACCATAGATTAACAAACCTTAATCTGTGCCTATACCTACCATCAAAAACATGGAGGTAGAAAATGAAAACAAAAGAGCATCATGAATGTTGAAACATTTTTGACAATCTCTGTTTAGCATTTACAGGTTAGGTACCTATATCTGAGATGTTTGTTCACAAAATTGTGTTATAATGGTTGGTTAGAAGGAAGCACGATGGAAATATTCATAGGAAAAGTTTCCATGACGGTTATAATCATATATCGTAATTACGTCTATTGATATTTCACAATTTTTCTTCCACCTGTATCAAGTCTCAAATTATTTCTGGTTCATGAAAGAGTCACGAAGATTAAGATAATAAAATATGATTCACTTACCGCCATTTCTGCTTAACTATGATCTTCTTCAGAAGGGTTATTGAATTCCGAACATTCGATAGGTAATTTGTTAAGAAAATAAGAAATAATCACACAGCGCACCAACACCAAAACTCATCACAACTCACTGGCAAAGACAAAACAAGATGGCAGAGAGGTGAAGAAGGAGAACAAAGAGACAATTATTGCGCTTGCGCATGCATCCGAATTGTATCACGTGATACATATAAGCTTAATGGAAACTTATGATAAATTTGTAGAGTGTTACTTTTGGTAAATTGATAAAAATGATTTTACTATAAACTTTCACTAGTGAAGTTACATACTGAAAGTTTAACGTCAACTCTCATATCGAGGTGGTGGTAAGTTCATTTTTTTCAAGTTACAATAAGCTCATTTTTGAAAACTTTCTAAAAATCATCTTACAGGCAATTTTCGAATGGAAGTTGCAAATAACCAAATTTACAGTAAATTCTCATTTAACTCGCGAAGAAAGATTTCAATTGTAAAAGACTATCATACTTGCTGCAAATTGTTGTAAATTACAATGTTTAGTGGGTCATAGGCGGACCAAATTAAATTTCTATGGTTGAATTACGCATATTATTTTTTGAAAAATGGTCAATTGAATTATTCGAAGAAAAACTATTATAATTGCAGAAATCTTATTTTCCAAGAAAATATTGCGAAAATAAAAGCAAATATCAAATTATGTGGAATCAAAAGCAGGTAAGTATTTGTAGTTGAAAAAAAAAAGAAAGTATGTCTGGAGACTGGAAAATGAAGTGTCTACCACGGCAAATGTGTACCTACATAGAAATTAATCTGATGCTAACTTTTCTTGGCTCATAATCGAATTTGATACCCAATTTTTTTTGAAAATGGTAAATAAAAATAAAGTGCAAATAATTTTTTGATGATCAAAACTCGTAATATACTTTATATAAAAAGGTAACACAAAAAAAACAATAAAATTGCTGAAGCTTATTGATTCTTGAATAAAATATTCTTCGTATAAAATGACCTTAAGCACTTTTCGCCTTCTCTGCAAATATTTTTAACAAAATCAATCAGCCATATGTTTCTCACAACTGTAGTGCTGAAATATTCTCATCAATTTCAAACATAATCAGACATGAATTACAATGTATGTTTTGTTTTATTTTTCTCATTACAGAGCCTGCAGTATAAGCTATTATATCTTCATTATACAAAGTCATGTTGCAAACATTTGATGAATTTACATCATCATCCAGGCTCTCTGAGTGGGAAGAAGATGCAATTGGTTCGGTTGATCTGAAAAAAGGTCAAAATCACGATGGTGTTGAAAACAATAATAAATTTCGTAGGAATACCATGTTTATTTCTTCATTCAGACTTTTTTCTCTCAATTCATACTTTTTCGTCTGAATTCAGACTTTCTTCTCTGATTTCAGACTTTCTTCTCTGAATTCAGACTTCGTTGTCTGAATTCAATTTTTTTTTGGGGTTCATTTTTGGAACACCCCGTTTTACACATACACATATGACAAGAAGTTTGAATTGAGACAAAAAAGTCCAAATTCAGAGGAAAAAGTCTGAATTCAGACAAAAAAAGTCTGAATTCAGACAAAAAAAGTCTGAATTCAAAGATAAAATAAAATCCACACAACATTGGTCTCTATATCCTCACTCCCACTAAACATCAAACATTACATATCATTGCAGCTACATAGTTTTCAGCTTGCCTGTACAAGGTTATCTTTTAAAAATTGTTTTAATGTTTCTGCAATGTTTAGAATGATGAAATTAGTCGGTATAAGTTACTACAACATTCGGATATCAATGATTGGAAATGTCAATATTGATTGAATGTTTACCGAGAAACATTGCAGGAAGTTATTTCAACTAATGCTTCCACAACATTACCTGAAATATCAAATGTAATGTTTGACTAAATAATATAGCTGTATCTTTATGGAGACAATCTACCTGCTACATTTAATTCGAAACATTAAGGAGCGTTTTCAAGAGTAATATGAAGGAATTAATATAATTGAAATGTTATATACTACAATCTTGAAGTTATCTTGGCCATGCCCATAAGAGAAATGAAAAAAGTTATGAATATCTGCGAAAGATTATACAAAATCAAAAGCGAAGTTCACTTTGGTCCTAAAATCAGTGTCCTGTCGTGTCTTCTTTCCTTCTGTCGATTCTGTTATGTGTTTAAGTTCTAGTTCTGTAGCAGTCTTGCAGTAGTGGGCGTTGTCCGCGTCATTGAGATTGAGGTTAAGTTGAATTTATATTTACATGGGCGATTTCGATTTCTGTAGTAATTTCTTTATTTTCAGTTTTATAATTTATTCTTCAACCATAAATGGTACCTATGGAGAATAATATCGATAAGAACAATGAGGTAAGTGAAAACATGCTCATCAATTGTATATTTATTTGTGTTGGTCATATATGAAAGTTTTCAGAATAGTAAACGAAAACACCGAAAGCCGTTCGATTAAATGAACAAGTATTATATGCGACAAATCATTAGATATTGTAGGAAGTCAGAAAAGAAATCAATATTCAACAGTAAAAACTCCTTAAAAAGAATATAGTCATGTTTCCTTTAATGTATCTAACTTCAATAAAACTTCAATTGAATCGATTTCATCAAATGTTCTGTCAATGATGATGACATGAATAATTGCATTCAAATAACTAATTTGATTCATCCAAGTCCAACGACTTCAAATTTTTCTGTAAGCCGTCAAAATAGCTCTATGACTCCCTCCACACACATCAGTGAACCACAAGTTCAGAAAAGTTTGCAATTGAAATTACCACAATGGACTATTTGTGGAAATATATCTCATGAGAACGTCAATAAACTGTTGGCTATACTGCACAAGGGGTTTATTTTGGAGGAGTTCAATAGTTCACCTATGGATTGTATAACCTTATTAAAAACATCAAAAATGATATAGTGAAAACTGAGAATGGTCATTATTATCATTTTGAACTTGCAGCTGGTTCAAATGACGATTAAGTTTCCGAATGTGGTGAAGGCGAACTTTCCAAATTTTTTAGAAGAAAACATCGAGAAATGTGTCATAAAACATGGTTCCATAGTTTGCCAAAGTGCGCCATGATAGGGAAACGAATAAAAAAGAAACAAACTGAAGGATGTGTCCCCTAAGATGTTTACTACTTTTACCAAAGAATATTGGGTTGATTTTTTACTATGTAAGGCCATGGAAGAAAATATTTTTTTAAATTGAATTTCAAGACAATTTTACATAAACATACATATTATATGTAGGTATATATTTATGTTTTTATTGAAAATAAAATGTATTCGTTATTCTGTTTCTTTTCCTACATCCTGTCCAATATGCATTTTCTTATCAGGTAGGTACAGTAATATTCTATAATATCTTCGGCTGAAAAGTGTAAACCTCCAAGTCAGCTTTGGCCAATTGTTTAAGACTCAAAAATTCACAATGGAATGTCAATCCCCAAACAAACAAAATTACTATTAATTTAGTAAATGTTTTACCAAGAAGAAAGTATCTTTCATATCCTCTTTGAAGGAGCTGTTCTAAAAATTCTTTGATATTGCTATTATTCCATATGTAGGAATCATGAGTGCTACCAGGATATTTTGGATTAGCATGAAGAATTTTCATGTCTATATCACATATCTGAAAAAAATCAGTGTTCAAAAAATGTGTATAGGTTGGTCTCTAGAAGTAACTCACCAACTGAACATTTATTGAATGATATTGTTTTCTATTGACAAAAATATGTTCTGGTGCTACCGGATCACGTTTTTTTGGGGGTACAATTGCAACATGTGTACAATCAATACAACCCACAACTCCTGGCATTCCAAAAGCATTGTGAAATCCAGAAAAACACTTTATTGTAGGCAGCCAAGTATATATTTTTATGGTATCTGAAAACCTCCTTCTTGTAGCATTCAGTTCATCGATGTTTCTAGGAAATTTAACAAATCTTGACAATATACCTGGAGAATTTAGAGCTACTGTTATGTCATCCACACATCTGCTTACAGAGGACTGAGACAGTGCAAAACTTTTATTGTCTCCTACAGCACTTTGGTAGGAACCAGTGGCATGAAAATGTAACATAGATTTATTGTGGCTCATATGGATATTCTTGAGTAGGATTATTATCTACACAAATGACTACAAAACTTACTTTCTCTTCTAGAGGTATGGCTGGTCCCTGTTCCACAAATGGTTGTAAAACGTTGATGAGCTCTCGAGTCAAATCTTTGGACAATCTGAATGTTTTTACAAACTTCCTATCAGATAGAGTCAAAAACGGATTTCTATATATGCCTTGTCGATCTCGAGGACGTTGATAATTTTCTTGAATTTCAAGATTTTCAATTGCTGCTAATAAAGCTGCCATGTCATAGCATTGTTGACTTTGTTCAACTGCTTCGCAAATTCTTGACCTATAAAATTGATGAGAATCTATCGTTGAATTCGTGGATTCGTATGGGTCGCATTCGACATTGATTGTCGACTGCTTTGACACCATTCGACAATTTTTCCATCAAAAATTTTCTAATGCGACATTTGAGAATAGACAAATACAATTCTTGTTCGACAAAGTGAATATCTCGCATGCGACATTAAATGTCACAGTTTGAGAATAGACCCCCAGATCGAGAAACTCATAGAAATTTCAATAAACATGATTGAATTCATTGCGCACGCCCATGGCAACGGTATCTGTCTGTGACTAGCAGCTGAAATTGGTATCCTAGATGACGTCACATAATATGCGCGTAGGCACACCATCTTCTCCTTCCACTATGATTGAATTATAATAATTATAATAATAAAATGAAACTAGGAAATTGAATTGAAACCATTAAAAGTATTGACACAGTTTAATGTTCGAATATTGATTGCTAGTATGAGTAGCAGGTTAGTATAAATTTTCTGGCCTATGACAATATCATTATAAATATGAATCGCAGTCTCTGGAATGGGAAAATCCAAATAAAAACAAAAATTCAGGACAGAGAGGCTGAAATATGGCAATTTCAAAAGTTGGCTGGAGAATGCAGCAAATAACAACAGGGCCTTATTCCGCAGCGCCTCCGCCAATAAAAGGGGTACCGCTCCCAAGTTCCCCTATGGTTATGGATCTTCCTAGAGGCTCAATTTTTCTCCCTGGGTAGTCACAGGTGCAATCGATGCATCTCATCGAATAGATTTCAATTTTTTCACATAGACTAATTAATAAACACCTGTAAAGGCTGTATGACACCTGTTAAATTTGATGACAAATATGCTAACAAAAATGATGACAAAAATATTTTTTATTTGTCATACAGTATAAATATTTATAATTGTAGAACCCTTATCAAAGGTTCAGTTAAACTGGTGACTATTTTATTGATTTCAGGTCTCAAAATACAAAAAAAAATATCAAACATTATTCAAGTTCTCTTGTTTTCTTGATCTTCCGTTCATTGTTCTCCCTTCTCCCCCTGGCACCCTGTCTTCTCTCTCCTATTCCTCTTCTTCTTCTTTTTTTTTTTAGGTACGGACACCTACAGTTCGGCCATCCTGAATTGATGTTGACCCAACATCACTGGCAGGCTGGTTTGTGAATGTGCATTTTATTCTCTCACCAGAGTTATCACCAAGACGAAAACTTGTGCTCTAACAGAAAAATATGGACCAATTACTAAGATGGGTTCGGGTTACTCCAAATTCCCGAGTGAAGAGAAACCTATTACTCGATATTATAAATCACTTGGTAATAGTTAGTCAAATTTTGGCGTGCCAGCCACTGATTCCCCTAGACCCAGAGGCCAGGAACGACCCAACCCGGTGTTACAATTTACTTTATATTCTACTGTTTCATGGGGAGTTACGGAGAGCTCTACAGGGGGCAGGCAGGCATGCTTGCACCTGCAACTGGTGCAACTCACAACAGCGACCTCCCCAAAACCACCACCACCACCACCACCCCCGAGAGGACTACCATGTAGGTGTTATTGGTGCCTAACTAACGTACCACCGACACCCCCTTCGACCTACGAGAGTGTGGAAACCCTGGATTCCCTGTTAACGAATTATCCGCAAGACTCCGGGCACGGTAGCAGAAGCGACCCTGCTGACCCAACTGTGGACCCGCGAGAACCGACGCCTGGAATTAATAGAGGCGCCTTCCGGCACGCACGGGGAAATCAGTCGCCAACTCAACCACCCACAACGACACCGAGAGCCGAACCATCCTCTACACCACCGCTTCCAAGGCATGGTAGCACCGACGATGAAACCGCCTCAACTGATGCGTCTGGGATCCGTAGGGTGGTGAGGCTGCCCATGATACTGAAACCAAAGAAGGTAAGCTCACGCGCATATTCGTTTCCTGTCTCTCTCGCACCGCATACGTCACCACGTGACAAATTTCGGCTGGCGCGCTTCAAGAACGCAGTGTTTGTGGTTTGTTTACATTAGTTTGGTTTGATTTTTTTATTTAAAACAATAAAAAGAGCAAAAACTCTAACAGTTATAGGTTCTTCACATTTCCATCATCGAAAGAAATTTGCAATGTATGGGTTCAGAAATGTTACCAGAAGCATACATTCAACATAAAAACTGCCAGAATATGTTCCCAGCATTTTTCAGACGATGATTTCCAATTGAGAGAAAAACTTTTGAAATTATCGAAGAATAAATGGAAATTGAAAACTGATGCAATACCTTCACTGAACCTCCCAAAAACACCAAAACCTAAAACAGAATTACAGGACAAGCGTGATAAAAGAAATGGAAAAAGGTTTTTGAAAAAAAATGTACATAACATGTGAGTATATACTCAAATGGATATTTTTATTCATATTCTTTTAGTTTGAGCTTATTGTAGGGTTTCAGTACTTTGAATTATTCTACTGGGATTTAGATTTGAGTAGAAGTATGGGTCTCTTGGAAATACTAATCAACAATAAGATTGAGTTATTGAACAATAGACTCTGGGGAAGAATATACCTACTTATTAGCAAAAATTTTCAATTTGAAAATATTCAAGACACTAGTAGTTTTAGAGTTAAAGTATATTGTGTAGAGCATGCAGGAAATTTCCTATATAAGTTCAGATATTAGTTTGCCTCAGAACTTCATTTTAATGGAGAATAGTTTCTTGAACAAGTCTAGTGTTTTTTCCAAGAGCCCTATAACTTTGGATATTTTGGTGGTGCATGGTGAATCAGTTTGCACAATTCCATTTTTAGTCAGGATGAGCATGAACTAACAAATGGTGGTAGGGAAAATGTAATAGAAAGTGAAAGTGGATCAAGACCTTTACCTGTAACAGAGTCACAAACACCAAATATTGACAACTCCGAACAACAAACCCACTAGAAGGATAACAAAACAAAATCTCTGATGCCAACATGTATTCCCAGAATTATCGTAATATTAGTTCCCAATTCGTCGCCGGTGTTGACATATCGCATCATTAAAAAGTAATGAACGGTCCCCAAGTCCGTTGTCTTCATATTTCATTAGGTTATAACATATATTTAATAATAACTATATGGATAACACCTATTCTATCTCTAAGGAAACGTTGAAGCCAATTTTGAAGGAACAAATGAATATTGCTTGTGAATGCCAGCATAGGAATATCGGAGGGAATATCAATACTTTTTGCCTAACGTAGCACCACCGCTTTTCCAGAGTGACAGTCGACGACGATAGACGTATCAGTCATAGTTTACGTTCAGGTTTATCGGAATTTTTTCAATCTTTGTTCTATTTTGTGAGATATTAGTATCAAAAACTAAGTTTATTCCACCCTAGCATTGATCATAAACGATGGTGAGACGTTGTGAAGTGTGCAAAAGACAATTTGAACCAGGTGATCCAAACACGTCATTTCACAGGTAAGCTCCCAGTGTCGTATCATTCGAGATTTCAAATCCCTTTCCCAAATGGAACAAATAAGAATGAATATTCATTAAACCTGTAGAATATTGCAGGTCATCTGTGTCTTCTGGTAATTTCATTCACACTTGTAGGTTTCCTCAAGATGGGAAACTACTGGAGATTTGGAAAAACATCATTGGAAAACACAATGTTTCCAAAGATGCGAGGATATGTTCTAATCATTTTAATATTAGTGACATTATATTCAGCCCAGGTGGAAAGAGATTACTTAAAAGGGGAGCTAAACCTGTATTGCATCATGAGGAAACAAGGTGAGCATCATTTTTAATGAATACTTGGAAATCAATATTAAAAATAATTACTATAATAATTATTTTATTAGTGACATTCTTGAAGAAGTCATGGACAAAAGTACACCTGAAGAATTCCAACAAGATGAACAACCTCTTTTCAAAAGGTAAGTTTAGGCTTGACAACTTCAAGTCCAATCCATTCAGGAAGTCACATGTTTCTAATAATTTTTAATCATTTTCTATTTGCTATGTGGGTTTGTTATGAGACTTATTTCAATTTTGTAGGCCAAGATTAGAACCTCCACATGGGTCACCTAAAGCAGGTTCATCAACAGCCACATCACCAGGAATGAAACACAAATCATTGCATGATACATCAGATGTATGTGTGGAAGAAATTTATGGAGACACAGAATCATCACTACTCTATTGCGCTGTAGAAGAACCATCAACAAGTCTAATAGGAAGAAAGTAAGTAACCTCAATGTAAAATCTCAAATCTCAAATTGAGTCTCTTAGAAAATAGTCAAATTGATCACTTCATCTGATTTTCATACCAGAATTGCAACTATTATAAAAAAAGTGAATTTTATTCTTATAAAGGATCCATGACTGATACCATGCTATTATCATGAATATATTTTGAGTATATTTCATATACATTATATTTTTTCAGTCCAAGAAAAGATCTCCTCTTTGATTCGCCCAGATCAGATTCAACAACAATAACTGCATCAAATTCATCTGCAAATTTTGATTCACCTAAATCAACAATCACTGCTACTGGGTCTACTACTGAAACTGCTTCGGAAACAGAACTGATTTTATCACTTCTATCTGGAGAAGAATTATCCAGACGGGCAAGATCAATCATACCAAAGAGGAATGTAGTGGACTCAAAAGTTCGCAGTGGAATAAGAGGAAGCAAGTTAGTATAATGAACTGTTTCTACTATTATTATTAATTATAAGACAAGGGGTGATTCTTTGTTGAAAAAAAAATTGGTGGTGTTCACCTATCATTGCAAGGGGTAGAAAAGCCACCCTTGAAATTTGTTTCCTATAAAAGTTTTTTCGCTAACTGATTATTAGGGTGGAATCTATATAGACTCCGAATTTATCTAGTTAACGGTTGTTACTTTGTTATTTTCATTGGAAACTTGTGCTAATGACAAACTTATCATTTTTGTTACATTTATGTTTTTGTGAAGAAAATGACAAACTTTTTTACGACCTTTTTTGGGGCTGTGTCTAAACAGGGGTTGCTCAAATACATTTTAGTCATATGAAAGTTTCACCCTGTTTTTCGACAAAGAATGACCTCTTAATTACTATAACAAAAATATCAATTATTTTAGTGTTTATTGAAAAGGACACTTCAATACTGATGATATAAGTATTAGTTGCAAAGATAACTCCAAAATATAATTATTGATTTTTATAACTGACCAATGGAGTATTGAACAATGAAAATAAGACAATGTTTCTTTTACTCATTGAGAAATCATGGAGTTCTGCCAACCATGTTCTGAATTTGAAAAGAGTAGTTGAGTGATTTGTTCTCTTATTTTCAGGAAACCAAAACGGCGTTATTTTGGCGATTGCGAAACAGATGACATGAATAGTCCTGGAGAAGCTAAACGAAATTGGCAGATTGCTAAAAGAACTGTAAGAATGCAGAAAAGAAAGATCAGAAATCTGCAACAAGCAAAAAGACGCTTGAAGGCTAAAGTTTATTCCTTGCATTCTCTGATGAATTTCCTCAAAAAAAAGTTTTCCATCACAGAAAATGCTGAAAATGCTATTGAAGTAAGTTAAATTTTGTGAATTTAAGAAGTCCTAAATATTTTCATGAATACTCGTCGATATTATCGTTCTCATCATCGGTAATTATACAGTGCTGATGGGCCCAAAACACGGTCGAAACAGCTGTCTACTCCATATTCCTGTTGATGAGAAAGAAAAAAATAGGTGTATCCATTGTGAATTTGTTATACAATTTTTTTTATTAGTTGATAATATCTGATATTTTTAGGCGTCTCTATCTGGTACTTCCAGTGGGATTTTCAAGAGAATGTTGAAAGGGCAGACTCGTCAAAAATTTACACCTGAACTGAGAGCTTTTGCTTTGACACTAAGCTTTTACTCCACCAAAGCTTATGATTATGTGCGGGAAACATTCAATAAAAGCCTTCCTCATACAAGTACGATTACCAAATGGTACAGATGCATCAATGGTGGTCCAGGATTTAGTGAAGAAGCTTTACGAGCTGTGAAGTTGAAAGTAGCGGAGCTTGCTGAAAAAAATCAGAGAGTCTTATGCAACCTTGTGATGGATGAGATGTCCATTATGAAACGAACCGAATGGACTGGAACCGAATTTGTAGGTGGGACTGAGGACACCATTGATATTGGCACCAATCTTAGTGGGGTTCAATTACCAGAAGCAAAAGAAGCTCTTGTTTTCATGCTAGTTTCAATCAATGGAAATTGGAAAGTACCTGTTGGTTACTTACTTGTAAATGGGATGAATGGTTCAGAAAAAGCTAACATTATTTTAAAACTCTTGGAATTCTTGCATGAAACTGAAGCAATTGTAACCTCCCTTACTTTTGATGGAGCTCCATCTAATTTCAGTATGGCCTCTATCTTAGGGGCAAATATGACAGCATCTTCAGATGAAACATATTTCAAACATCCCATTACCAATGAAAACATTTTCATTTTTCCTGACATATGTCATATGTTGAAATTAGTTAGGAACTGTATTGGTGACAAACTGAGCTTTATTGATAATGAGGACAATACAATATCTTGGTTATATTTCAAAAAACTAGAGGCCTTACAAACTGAAGAGGGACTGTTGGCTGGAACAAAACTACGAAAGAGGCACATACAGTATTTCAGAGAAAAAATGAAAGTCAAATTAGCAGCTCAAACATTTAGTAATAGTGTTGCTGATGCTTTCATTTTTTTGCGTGATGATATGAAATTGGAAGACTTTAAAGATGTTGGAGCTACTGCAAAATTCACAAAATTGTTCAATGACTTATTTGATATCTTCAATTCCCGTAGCCGTTATTCCAAAGTGTATTTCCGTCAGTCACTTTCTATGGAAGTTGTTGAAAGAGTTTTTGCTTTTTTGAATGAATGTAAAACTTATATTTTAGGTTTAACTCTGAATGGTGAATTGGTGGTGAAATCAAACAGAAAAACAGGATTTTTGGGATTTTTAATTTGCATATCGAGTTTGAAACGATTTTATGGAAAATATGTTGTGGAAACTCCACTACTGAAATATATTTTGACCTATAAATTTTCGCAGGATCATTTGGAAATATTTTTTAGCATCGTAAGGAGTAAAGGAGGATCAAATAATAATCCAACAGCCAGACAATTTAAATATATTTTCAAAAGATTATTGATACATGCTGAATTGAAAGGTAGTCATTATGCTAATTCGATTGCAATTGACAATACTACCATTTTGCATTGTTCTTCTGGGAGCAGCATATCAAAAACATCTAGTGGAGAGGATCTTCTCAATTCGAAAGAGTATTTGGAAGCAAATAAAGACGTTTTTGAGTTGGAATTCTTATGTTGAAAAGGAATATTCTCAGATAAATTATGAACATACAAAAATGGATATATATTTATATAAAGCAATACATTGAGAATTCGCATTCTCTATGTGATGAGAATATTTACTCTTTTTCAGTTAATTCAATAGAAAACAACTACTTTCCTGGCTATATGCCACGACGAACATTGAATTATATCTATTGAACACACACGATAAGAGTTTGAAAATAAAATATAAAAATTTCTGAAATTGAGAATTTGCATTCTCCTTCAGATATAATTCAATGTTCGTCGTGGCATATAGCCAGGAAAGTAGTTGTTTTCTATTGAATTAACTGAAAAAGAGTAAATATTCTCATCACATAGAGAATGCGAATTCTCAATGTATTGCTTTATATAAATATATATCCATTTTTGTATGTTCATAATTTATCTGAGAATATTCCTTTTCAACACTTTCATACCCAATCAGGGGGTTCAAACTTGAACGATGGAAACTTGTGATTTTTATAGACCTCTAATCGCAGATTCGTGATAGAGTCTCAATTCAGAATTCATTTCCACGCCCTGTATGATGAATGTCAATTTATCATACACCCAAATGGAATTCTTATCCTCTTCTGCATGGCATCTAACATCATATTGTTCAGATGTAGTTGGATATATTTCAGGTTTTGTTGTAAGAAGTTTGAAGAAATGTGTAGCTTGTTCTGTTTGTCTGAAAATCTTGGAAACAGATGAAGCTACATCAAATCTCCAAAACAGAAAAAAATATGGGACCCTGACAAATGCTTCAGATTTTGTTATTCAGATTTGCCAAACTGCAGAGAAGTGCCTAAAAGTTTTCATCAATGAATTCAATATCTTCAGTCAAAAATATAAAAATGTATCTGCCATTCTAATTCACAAGGCAATAAGGAATCTACCGATAACTGTTTTCGATGCATTTGGTGATCATCTTTATGATGACCCTATGCAAGACCATCCCATGGGACTTTTAAGGTTGATTTTGTCTAAATATTTTACCATCAGGCTGCACCATGAAGCTTCGAAATTAAAAGATGGGGTTCAGACAAGAGTGAGAAGCATGCTTACCAAAACAATTTTGTTCAAAAATCAATAATAGTTCATTGTTTTATATGGAGTTGAAGTGATGTGTGGCATGTTTGTAGATTGGCTGACGAGCGAAAGCGAGGCCTACAACAACAAACGAGCCACACAGTACTATAACTCCAAATGAAACATGCTATTTTTTCTTAAAACTTTTATAATACACTCAAATATCAATCTTCGGTAGAAGTCCTCTGCTGTTACTCCACCGATCTGATGGTGCGGTCTAATTTCTTTTTACATTTTTAATTATTTTATCGTCGAGTAATTGTTACCCCCTAGTATTTCATATGTATTAATTTTCTTTGTAGAAATAACTTTTCCGCTGATGATGGACAATGCTTGTCCGAAACATGTCCTGTTGATGTCGTAGGTGACATTATGAAATTTGTGGAGCTAACTTTGTGTCTTTGTTCCTCATTACACTTAAATATTATGAAAAATCCCTTATCATGGATATATTTCATTTTATAAATCCTGTGTTGATAATAATTATTGTTAGTCTTACCACATGTACTTTTTGATTAATGAAGAATAGAGTTGAGGTTATTTAACTTAATTGTTGTTGAATCATGAGAGATGATTTACAACTTGAAACTTCTGATATACTCATATAGATACCACTTGAGCTCAGGCATGAATTCGTCAATCATTTTACATTGTCTGCCGTTGGGTAGACAAGATTCCAGCAGGGGCAGGAAAAAATCTGTTGCTTAGCAACGCAATTTTGTATGCCGCTTTAGGAAAATGTCAAACTTTAACCTCATAAATTGCTACATGAAATGTCAATATTTTATGAAATTTCCAGAAAAATGTTATTTTGTCCACTTAGTTCTGACTATCAAAACGAAAAACACCCCAACTTTATCTTAAATTAAAGATTTCTAGAAAAAAACTGAAAAACATAGATACAAGGGGGAATTTCTTCTTAGTTCTCTAGGTAACACTTCCAGAGCATTTCCGTAGATTTTTCTACCTTTTTACCCTATATTCCATTTCCGGTTTGAGCTCATCAAAAAGAATTCAACGATACCATGTTTGATGGTTTCATCTCTCAAGAGTATGGAGATACGGCCCATTCAGATTTTCATGAGTTTCACGAATCATATTAACCTTCGGTATAGATTTGGGTTCTTCAATAATAATTAGAAAGATCAATCTTCACTTCTCTGCTAGAAAGAAAATGGGACAGAAGCATGTTATGAGTTCAGTCATCTTTCAATAGAGCGGTTAAAATGTTATTTTCGGTCAAAAATGTACTTTGGCGATTTGCATCTCAAACCGACGATATTATGCAACTTTTTGTGGCGTGGTTGTAAGTTTCACAATTACAAGCAAATCGCAAAAATACCATTTTTATTGCAATTTATAATGTGAAGTTTTGATAAAAGTATTGCATCTATTATATTTTCAGAGCTCCTAATACAAATGTTAAACACTTTTTAACCTGCCTCGAATCGTCTTTCACTATGCTCTTACCCATTCACGATGATATAGTGTGCATGGGGGATTTTAATATCGACTTATTAAATCACAGCTCTCCTAACGTGGCCTTACTGAATTCGTTTCTCGAAACATATGACTTAAGTCAAATAATTGATGTTCCCACAAGAATAACTCCACGTTCTACGACTCTTATTGATTTGATCATTGTTTCTAACATGGACATCGTGAAGCAAAAAGAAGTAGTCTCACTGGAGCATATTTCGGATCATGAATTGACTGCATGTGATATTGATTTCAATGTGCCTCAAACATCACCTACTTTTAAGACTATACGTGATTTCAAATACTTCAATTATGCTAATTTTTCAATTGATCTCGAGAACCTTCAACTTGATAGTATTTTGTACATGGAATCGGTTGATGATAAAGTTGATCTATTGAGTAACGTACTTTTGGCCCTATTTGAATACCACGCCCCAGTCAGGACTATAAAAATCACTAGAAAAGCAACTCCTTGGGTAACCGATAACCTGAAATTTATGATGGGTTTGAGAGATAGAGCGTTCAAAAAATGGAAGGCTACACGAAATCCTGCGAAATTAGAATATTATAAAATGTTGAAAAACTATACGACCCTTGCATGCAGGAACGAAAAAAAGGCATATTTTCAGGAACAGGTGCGAATAAATGGCACACGAGGTATGTGGAGGGAAGTTAAGAAACTCAGTGGCAAAGGTGAAAGGAACCTAATACCTCACTCATTAGAAGATGCACAAAAATTGAATGAATACTATATAGGTTCGTTGCCAGATATCCCTCCTGATGCTGATATAATAGACTTTTTCAACAAAAATTATAAAACCGTTCATAATACGTTTGATTTTGAACTGGTGTCGGAAATTGAGATTCAGACGTTGATAAACAATATATCAACCGAAGCAGTTGGATCAGATGGCTTAAATATCAGATTAATACTTCTCTCTTGCCCAAAAATATTGCCATACATTACCGATATAGTAAATAGTTGTCTTCGTAACGGAGTTTTTCCTAAATCGTGGAAGGAAGCTATTGTGATTCCTGTACCAAAAAAACCGAACCCATCTGAAATGAAAGATTTGCGACCAGTAAGTATACTGCCCACACTTTCCAAAATTTTGGAAAGGGTTGTGGAAAAACAATTGCGAACGTTCTTATCACGTAATGAAATATTGCCGGAAATGCAGTCAGGATTCAAGCCAATGCATAGCTGTGAAACAGCATTACTCGACGTTTCGGATGATATTTTCAGAGCCACCGATTCAAAGATGATCAGTGTTTTGGTATTGTTGGACTATTCGAAGGCCTTTGATACTTTGAACCACGAAATTCTTCTCGCTATTCTCCACTATTTAGGTCTCTGTGATAATGCTATATCTTTCTTCAAATGTTACATCAGCGGTAGGTATCAAAGGGTTCGGATTGGATGCACCATATCAAGCGCTCTTATGCTGCCTTCGGGTGTAGCTCAAGGATCCATATTGGGTCCACTGTTATATACGCTATACACATCAAAATTTTCAGAGGCGGTGAAATATTCAAAAATACACTTCTATGCTGATGACACTCAGCTGTATCACTCTTTTGAAATATCTAACATGGATGCATCCATCCAAGAGATCAATACGGACCTGAGACAAATTGTCACATTATCTGAAAAATACTCTCTGAAAATAAATGCAGAAAAAACAAAAATGCTATGCTTCGGTCCAAAACGATTATTGTCAGACAATTTGGAAAATATTAGTGTACTTGTTGATGGGCATGTAGTACCCCCCTCGGAATCTGCGCGAAATCTAGGAATCATTTTTGATAGTTCCATGAGATTTAAGAAACAAGTTTCCAAGTGTATTAGAGCTGGATATGCAAGCTTAAAAATGATATATGGTATTCGTCATTTCATGAACAGTAGAACTAAATCTGTACTGTGCGAGTCTTTAGTTCTATCAAAATTGAATTTCGGCGATGTACTATACGGACCTTGTTTGGATTCAGTTGATAAACAGAGAATACAAGTGCTTCAAAACTCCTGTCTCAGATTGATTTTTGGCATACGCAGGAGAGAGACTATCTCGCATAAACTTAGAGATTTATCTTGGCTCAACATGAATAACCGCCGAAAGTTACACGCATTATGCCTTTTTCACAAGGTGATTTCAAATAAGTGTCCACCATATATGTACAGGAAAATCACTTTTCGAAATGATATCCATCACCTTAATATTCGAAATAAATTCAAAATAACAGTCCCCAAACATAGAACGGAGTTTTTCAAAAGGTCACTCTCTTACCAAATACCCAAACTATATAATGATTTACCAGATTCTTTCAAGGCTTCATCAACTTCTACATTCAAACATAAGATCCGCGAATTCTTGTTGGAAAGCCAGGAATGATTACAAATCCTACTGAAAATGTTTAAGTTGATATGTAAATGGATGATTATTATTATTATTATTTTTTTTTTCTATCAATATTTTTTTTCTGTATGTACCCATATGTATTGTTTTGCTCTGATGTTAGTTTACTCAAAGGTTAGGTTGAAAAACAGAGATCAGGATCCCTACTTTCTGGCGATTCTGTTCACCTGACACCTCGCCTATTTCCACATTTTTCTTTCACTCTCTCGAGTATTATTATCATTATAATTTATTTTTCTTTCATTCTCCTAATCATTTAATGTACACATAATATATGAACGGGATAAATGCTTATCACTCAATTTTGTTTTTGTTATCATCATATCTGTATCATATTATTATGTATACCTATATAGCTAGTTAGGTATTTATTGTTTGTGGAAATAAAGACATTATTATTATTATTATTATTATTATTTGTCACATTGTAATAAATGAATTTTCTCGAAAAATGATTTTTATTTCCTCAAGATTATAGAAGTTCCAATGAATTTTTGTAATAGATTTTCAAATTCTGAATTTATAATGAATTCAACCCCTCTATCACAAAACGGCACTGGCGCTGGGAGAATCAACGCTTGCTATCCTTTTTTAGAATGAAATGGTCACTTTAGAACGCTTTAGATGTTGCTTACAAACAAACTGTATTGCCAGGGCTATGGGTTACTCATCTAGTCAGTTTAATGATCGAAGATTGACAACAATGATAGAAATAGCAAGGCTACACAAACTAAAAGGTGAAAACAATAAAACAAAAGTACCAACTTGATATTGTCCAATAATGCATGTGTTAATCTGAACTGATTGTTCAAAATAGTAAAAACAAAACAATGTTTCTTATTCTTCTGATGGCAACTTGAATAGCAATAAATTTTCAATTTCCATGAAATAATATACCATTATTATACTAATATTATTTTTGATTTCGGTTCATCTGAGCAATCTGAACATATGAAGCAAATGAGGGTCCTTCAAAATGAAAACAAGCACCTAAAAGAACTTCTTCAGATAGAAAGAGAAGAAACTAAGTCTGTAGAACAAATTTTCACCAAAGGACAACTTCGCAAACTAAAAACTAAAAAACAAATTCAGTGGAGTATTGAAGATGTGACTTCAGCAATATCATTATATGCTGGAGGTCCAAGATCATATCGCTTGCTAAAAAAAAGAGGCTATCCTCTTCCTTCTGTTCCAACACTGAGAAGATGGGCAAGCAAAATAAATTTACAGCCAGGTAAATAATTTCTTCAAATGAATTCATAGAAAAGGAGTGAACTCATTTTTATTATTTTTAGGTATTTTGAATATAGTATTGACCCTGATGAAAAATACCACATTCACCAAAATGGAAAGATCATGCGTTTTACTTTTCGATGAAATGAAGATTCAGAGTTCATATGATTATGATAAAAAAAAATGATACAACTTCAGCTCCTAACAAGTATGTCCAGGTGGTCATGGCTCGTGGAATATGCGGAAATTGGAAACAGCCTATTTTCTATGATTATGACTGTAAACTTACCAAGAATCTTTTGTTCAAGATTATAACTAAATTGGAAAACATTGGCTACCCTGTATATGCCATAAATTCTGATTTGGGTGGAAGCAATAGAGGGCTGTGGACCTCCTTGAATATTTCTGAACAGAATACTCATTTTGAGAATCCAGTAAGTCATAAAAGGGTACATGTATTTGCAGATGCCCCTCACATGATAAAATTACTGAGAAATCATTTTCTTGATTCTGGTTTTCTTCTTAATGAAAAGATTTTCAACTCCAAACCAATTGTGGATCTACTTCAGAATACCCAGAATATTGATTTGAATATTGCTCATAAACTCAATGCAGAAATGTTAACTGTCAAGGGACCAGAACGCCAAAAAGTTAAATATGCTACAAAGTTATTTTCACACACCATTTCGAAAGCAGCTTCTAGACTAGGCATACTAGGTATCTATAAAGCAGAAGACAGCTGGTTTGAATGTTCAGAGTTTCTAAAGGTGACAAATGACTGGTTCGATGTATTCAACTCACAAATTCCACGAAGACATTCAAGAAATCATATTAAAGCTTGAAATATTGGAAAAAATGAGAAAGAACATGAAAGAAATGAGGAAAATTGGTTCTACTTCATTACTACCTTTCCAAAAGGGAATCATCATTGGGACAGAATCTTTAAAAACACTTTTCAAGGACATGCAGGAAGATTTTAATATAAAATATTTATTAACATACCATCTCAATCAAGATCCTCTAGAGGGTTTTTTTCTATCATGAGAGCAATTGGGGGTTTGTATGATCATCCAACAAGTCTTCAGTTTAAATATCGGCTGCGAAATCATCTTATGGGTCGAAATGATGAAATTATTTCAGAATCTGCAAATATACAACAAGACCAATCAAATATTGTACCTCACATTTCACCAAATGAAGACATTAGTGCCGTTTTGAGTGGTCCCAACAACCCAGATCTAGACCATGGAGAGCCTTATTCTCGTTACTTTGTAGTTACTAGAGAAATGTTGAGTACACTTAATTCACCTGATGTTGAAGTTGTTTATGAAGATGCTATTGCAGATGAAAATATGGAGGAGTTACGCTGGGATGGACTGGAGAATTTGGCTGGCTTCATTGCATTCAAGTTGAGAAAAAAAGAACAACTAGGGTTCATTCCAGATTGTAATGATACCTCTTTTTCATGGACGAATCATTTGACTGAAGGTGGATTACAAAAGCCTACCTTAGAATTCCTAACAAAATGCAATGAGCTAGACCAATTATTCAACAAATATAATGGAACTTCTTTAAAAATTGAGAAAAATTACCTAAAGAATTTGTCTAAATTAGCAGAGACTATTGATTTAAGTGATGATGCCAAAAATCTCTTTTTCAGATGTAAAATGTATTTCAAGATAAGAATCCTCAACAGACAAATTAAAGAAACATCAAACATTAGGAAACGTAAAATGAGCAAAGTAGTAAAATAAAAGATATTCTTGAGTTTATTGAATTGTTTTATTTGAGATTTCCCCAGAAAATCATGCTTAACATAAATTTGATTACTTTTATTGAATTGTTGATACAAAATATTATGAAAATTGAATTGAAAAAAAGAAATTATGAAAATTGACTTCAGAGATGCATTCTTGATCTTTTGAATGGAATTTTTGGAAAAACAAATACTTTTCAGTACTTTGAACAATATTTACATGAAATGATGAACAGTGTCCTTATTAATAAAGGCATCCAGTGAAATAAAGCATTGTTATATTCTTTATTTTCTCATTCTATAATATTTGATTCATCCCAAATATAATTCTAAGACACCTAATCCACGAATAATAGGCCCATCGTAATTCAATCATAACAAAATCATCAAAGATTCTAATAAATTGCTCCAGAAGATACGATTTACTGACCGCCGCCAAGAATATTTGTCTCTCAGTGACGTCATGCGCGAAGCTGTTCAAAACGCGTACGCCAAGTGATCATATCTGCTCTTGGTTTTAGTATCATGAGACTGCCTAGCGGTGGAAGAATAGCCATCAGAAGGGAAAATGGGAAAGTAGTGATAACACGTACGGGCCGAGGAACGAAGGGAGGAAAGGACTGACCCTGAAAAGGTTATCTAATGTAGTAAAATTCGTATATTGCTTGTAGATATATAGATTTAGATTGCATATATTTTAAATATTCAAATAAAATCTGATTTTATCAAACTTCATCATATACATAAACAGAAATCAAACTGATGTTTTGATTTCAAACAGGGATGAAAGGGATGTAGTGATTTGAGAAACTAAAGGTAAAAATTCATCAAGAAATGTAAATTCAAAAATAAGCATAAGAAAGAGAATAACAAACAGTCCACTACAGTAATAACTCAAATCATTATCTGGATAGCTGAACGGCTTATTTGATGGTCCAAAGCACCAATAAATTATAGCAATTAATTATATTTGTGAATTCACGACATGTCGACACTCATCAAAGGATGACGCAAGGTTGTTTGACTGCGAGAATCCGCTATTGGATGATATAGGACCATAAGCAAATAAATAGCAGAGCTCGCGAAAAATTAGGAGAGATAGTAATCAAACGTCGTTCGAAGTAACATCTCTTACTAAAGCAATGTAGTTAGATTCTGCTTAACGTAAAAGAGTGAAAGTGCTGACAACTAAAGTAGTAGCCTAGTATATTATACTGCGAGGTCACCTGAGAATCTCTGTTTGGGTACCTGTGATATTTGCTTCATTAAAGCTGGTCAGTAACAAATATAAGAACCATGAAGGGGTACAGCCAGAGCCGTAAGAAAAACCTTTGGAAAGCAAGTGAGAAACTGACTTTTATTATGGCCTAATACTTCGAACTCAGTCAAACAACTAGCCTTTTGAGGTCTAGGGTAGATAGGTAGATTTAAGTAAGGTTAGCAGCATACTTAACTGTGAAAGGGTATGCTTACGTGTAGGAAACCTAGTAACTAAGTAGGGGAACTTAAAGGATAGTTAATTCTGCGAGGATTTATAGCACAAGGGTCTATAATTTATGAGTTTCTGTGTAATAAGGGGAAATTATTCATGACTTCATATTATCAACAAGTATGTTGCAAGTAGTATAGGATATTTATATAGACCTGTGGCTATCATATTGATTCTTTAAAAGTAACGACGGTTGACGGACTAATTTAGGGAGAAATTCGTCTATGATTCACTGTATACCTTGAGATAGAATTCGGTCAATATTGTGGTGTTCTGTAATAGCATATTTCATTAATTATTATAGAATCAATGTTTAATTTTGAGTTTAATTTATACAACCTGCCTGCCATCTAGCCGAACTCACACGAATTAAAAAATCTGTCTGTTTCCTTCCCCTGGTATTAAGCTCCGCTCGGCTAAAATATACCATCCAGCCAATATACAGGGGGTGGAGCAGTACAATTGCAGATCGCCAGGTAGTGTTCATGATGCTATAGTATTCAGAACATCTCCAGTACCTATTTGAAGTACTTGAAGAACTGTGCAGTCCAAACTTCTTCCTCATTGAAGATTCAGCCTATCCTTGTTCGAGATGGCTGATATGTCCACTCAGAAATAATGGAATGCTTACTGATCCTCAGAAACACTTTAATACAACTCTTAGTAAGACGAGAGTAGCAATAGAAAATGCCTGTGCCCTTCTGAAAGGTAGATTCAGGCGGTTCAAATACTTAGAAATGTATGATTAGGAAGAATTGGTGAATACAGTAATATGATGTTGCACTTAACATAATATATGCATTGCACAAAATGAAGGAGATGAATTCATTCAAGAGAGATTGGCAAATGTTGAAAGAATTCATGATGCCATAGACTACCATGTTGCAGCTAATGAGGAAGATAATGCTAGAGGTGCTGTTATCGAATACCTTTGGCAGTTAAGAAATCCAATTGGTGATTGAATTCCTTTATAATTTGAATATCATGTAGTTTATGTGCAAATAAAACATCAAAAAGAGATAGTGATTATTTTCATGAGCTGAATTATAAGTGGAATCCAATATTTTCCTTGGAACATGGAATAATTCAGAGGACATTGTGAAATTCTCAATATATATTTTCAAAAATAGTGAACAAAATAATCTCAAACTAAAGAACGAAATAAAATGGACTAGTGAAATTAACACAAACTTTTTAGGTTTCGTTGACCCACAACTTTAAACTTATCCAGACAAATCTAGGATTCTTTGTCGTCTTGTTTGTCATCCAACTTTGTTAGGATTTTTTGCATGAATGATTTCAAATCTTCATGCTGATTTTTTAGCATTTCCATTTTTTCTTTCTCTCTTTGCTCTGTTTTACTTTCATGTGTTTTCAAGAAGGTTAATAACTTTTCTGTTTTCTTTTTTGGGGTTTTCTTCTTTACTCCACCTTCTGGGCTATCATGAGATTTATTTTGCTTTTCTAAAAATCAAAGCAAATTTAATGAGAACACAGAAAGCAATTTTCATAAACTAGAAAAAAATCAAAAACTCATGGAGAATTCCAGAATCTTGAGTACATAAAATTTCCACTCAAATGCAAGAATAAATTATAAAAATATCAGTTACCCTTCAATTTTTCTTGAAGCTGATTACGTAGACTACTGTTACCAGTGTTATTAGCCAACTGTAAACTGGAACAACTAGCCCTAGATTCTACATTTGGTCTATCACCAATAATTTCTGACATCAATTGAAAATACTTCCATGTTCTTGCCTCATTTCCAGTTTTTTTATTATGGTTTTCGATATCTTTATATTTTTTGCCAAACTCTTCCATTTGTTTTCAGCTTGTGCCATTGAAATAACATATTCCACATTGCTAGTTATATTTATATCATTACTTATTGATTCAATTAATGTTTTCTTCTCCATTTTGGGATCATTCAGTTTTGATTTATATTTATACACAGTCAATCAGAAGAAGTGTTTCGGAATCTGTCCATTCTTTTCTTAGAATAATTAATGGTATAAACAAACAGGAAGAATTAATTTGTTTCAAAATATACTTACGTTCATCGCCTTTGCAGGAACCACATATAATTCCTGATGAGATCAGGTCCGCAGATTTATCTTCTTGTGAATCAGGGGCGTCATTTAGGGGGGGCAGGGGGGGTCAACTGCCCCCCCCTGGTTTCAGACAGCGACAATTCGATGCCAGAGATCCTAGCCTCTTTTTCGTTGAATTATGTGAATACGAACCTTGGAGCGAAGAGCAAAATAATTATATAGGGTGAATATAGAGTGACTTGTAACTCCCCAGTCAACAAGTAGCAGAAATTGAAAAAATACGAAAATTGTCGCTCAATCCACTGGACATACCTTGATTCCATAATTATGGTTTTACTTTACATTAGGCTTGTTCGCGTTCCATTTATAAACATAACTGACTATACTGATTCTTAAAGTTCCGTGGAACTGCGCATGCTTCTGATGGTTTCGAACTCGAACTGTTCATTTTTCTAACGCGAACAAACCGATCGCCTGATTGTAGGTGTTATGGAAAGGGGCAGTCTGGAGTCTGACAGTCTGTAGGAGTATGTGTCGTTCGTCGTTCGTATAGTGGCTCTGTAGAGGGTTAAGGTTAGAAGCTCCGTTACAACACGTTCGATTATTTGTGCCAATATCATCTTGCTTTTGTTACCGCGTGAGACGCGAATCGCAAATTGAAATCCTAATAGGTAGGACGGGCATTATTCCCTTTTTGACAATTTCTGAACTTATTGAGCTACTCGATTCCAATATAATGAAAAGATCGGCTGGCTCAAGAGGCCTGATGGAAAATTGGCTGAAGAATTGCAACAAAAAAACTGTCACTTTGAGTGATCGTTGTGAGACTGATAGCGAGCAACCGAATATTGAAACCGGAAGTGTCATCGATATTCGTTCAAATGCTGGTCATCCTAACAGGGTAAGTTGACTGCTGATTTCGAATAGTGTATTAAGATTTATTTATTTAAAATTGCAGTTGCAATCTACAGCGTCTGCCAGTTCGAGCACTTCGAGCAATGATAATTTAAAGATAACATCAAACTTATCATTGTCTCACAACCACCCTCCGGCTCAACCGATTATTTCCGAATTTCCAGTAAAAAATGGCAGAAGATTCAATCCCGAGCACTACAAAATATTCAGATGGCTTGAATACTCCATTGAAGATGATTCTGTTTACTGCTATGCATGTAGACATTTCTGTAGAAATACTGTATTTGCTGGACAATCCTACGGAAAAGTAGCGTTTGTTGACTATGGTGTGAGTAAGTGGAGAGATATCAAATCCATACTTCAACAACATTCTGTGAGTCAGAAACATATAAGTTCTATGACATTTTGGACAAATGCCACTGCAATTCAAAATAAAACTTCCCAAAACATAGCAAATACGTTGAACGAGAACCGCGCCTGTGATGTTGAAGATAACCGCCGGCATGTTCGATGGTTGATTAAAGCAACTTGTTTCCTGGGGAGGCAAGGACTAGCTTTTCGGGGGAAAGATGAAAGCGAAAATTCTAGGAATAAAGGAAATTTCATTGAGCTGCTAGAAATTTTCTCTGATGAAGATAAGAGGTTGAAAGAAAAATTGTCTCTACGATATGGTCACTACACTTCCCCAGAATATCAAAACGACTTAATCGCTACAGTCGGTGCTCTTACAAGACAATCTATTCTAGACAAGATGTCATCGCATGGGTTTTTCTCTATTTTAGTCGATGAATCGAAAGATATTTCAAAAAAGGAACAGTTGTCATTTGTTCTCCGGTTCGTGGATAAATTAGGTAATGTCCAGGAAAGAGCTTTGGGTTGTTATCATATGAAAAAATCTGATGCTGCAAGTTTATCTTCAGAGATAATAAATATCATGATGACCTACAAACTGGATTTGAAAAAGTGTATTGCTCAAAGCTATGACGGAGCATCAGTAATGAGTGGTGCATTGTCAGGGGTTCAGAAGAGAATACGAGATGTTGCTCCAAACGCAATTTATGTACATTGCCATGCACATAGGTTGAACCTTTGTTTGATTGCCACAGTTAAACACATTAAGGCAGTGAGCGATTTTTTTGACATTGTTCAAAATTTATATACTTTTATAATGAATGGTCAGACTCGATACGAAATGTTCGTTGAGTCACAGAAACAACGAAATGAATCTGTTATTCATTTAGAGAGATTAGTGGATACTCGCTGGTCTTATTGGTATAAGTCACTGAAAAAGGTTAAAGTACGCTATATGTCAATCAAGGATACATTGACAGCCCTATCTGACCAATCAGTTGATGAAGTGGTACGAGCTGAAGCTACTGGTTTACTGGCAGAAATTTCCAGGACAGAATTCACTTTAACTTTGTGCACTATGGAATCAATACTAGAAAAAGTTCATGCCTTGTCTTGTGAGCTTCAAAATACAGAGCTCAATATAGTAGCAGCACTCAAATTGGTCAATTGTACCAAAAAAATGTTAGAGAACATGAGGAATGATACCTCATGGAATGCAATAAAGGACACCGCCACGATAATGAACTCCGATCAAGAAATGACTATTCAACGTACCAGGCACTCCAGGCAGAGAAAATATAATAGCAGATTAACCGATTATTTTGTTGATAGTACTATAGGCAAGAACGATAATCCTGAAATCAAAATTGATGTATTCTTCATGGTCCTAGACAGGTTTATTTCGGAATTAGATCGGAGGTTCTTGGATCACAATGAAATACTGAATTCCTTAATTATATTTGATGTCAGCTCTCATAATGAATTCCTGAACATAGATTCTGCGAAGCCACTTATAGAGCATTATAATCAATCAATCAATCAAATTGATTCAATCCGTTTATCAAGCGAATTCACTACAGCCAAGCAATTTTTAGAATCGGATATGCATGTATGCAAAAATATTATAGACATTAGAGATCGACTGAATGCATTACCAGAAGCTTTTAGTGAATCATTAAAATTAATAGATTTGGTTCTTACCTTACCCGTAACAACAGCTACCAATGAAAGATTTTTTTCTTCAATGAAAATAATCAAAAGTTATTTACGGAGTACTACTGCAGACAATAGATTGAGTGATTTACTCGTGATATCTGTTGAATCGGATGAAGTGAAAAATATCGATCTTGACGAAGCTGTTGATCATTTCGCCAGGATGAAAAAACGACGATATCCTTTGTTGAATTAACTAATTGTGAATTTACTACTCCTTTGTGATTACAACGTCAATGTACCTTTATTTCTGTGACATATTTATTTGATTTAGAATTCTTATTTATTTTTGTTTTTGTTACGTTTGTTACCAGAGAGTTATTTCTAAGTTCAATGCTCAATATAATATCATATAATGTGGTTTTTTGTTTTGTTATATCTACCTGAGTTGGTTGTGTCCAAACCTATTTATATTGAATGAAAACTCCTCAAATTCATCGTTGTATAAGTAAGAAAAGTTTTTTCTGCACATAGAATGCATGAAAATCTGCATCTGCACATACTGGTTGGGAAACTTTACTTTCGATTTGAAACCATTTGACCTTGAAGCAAAAAAAATTTCGCCTGCGGCGCACTTTTCTCCTGACCTCATCTTGCCCCCCCCTGACAAACTCTGAAATGACGCCCCTGTTGTGAATCAGACAGACTTCCTGTTAGCAGATCTTGGGTTTCATCTACATATTCATTATAGTCAGGATATAATCGACTTTGGCTTACGCTGGCAGTTTGGCTTTCTGTATCTTCAGGGTAAATCCAGTGTTGTGTCTCATCTGAGGCAAACAATTCATGATCAAATATACGATATTTCTATATATAACTTATAGATCTTACCACTCTCTCTTACTACCAGAATAGCATCAGTTTCATTTCGGATCAGTTATCCATCAATTTCTATGAAAGAATATCCTTCGGGTAGATCCATGGTAAAAGTATAATCATGTGACAAAATTATTCAAGAATAATATAACAAAAAGTAAAAACCATAAACCTAACCTCATAATGTTAGAAAAGCGCTATTTCACATTTGTTTTTCCACACGCGATACTACCAATCTACCTGCTGCTCGATCCAAATCCATCGAGCAGCTAGAGCAAATAACTTTTGAAATTCTTGGCGGGAAACAACAGAACAGGTCAATAAAACGATTAGTTTAGGTATTCCGGAATGAGGTTAGAGGCAACAAAACGCACCTTATGATTTATATATGAGTAGTAGATATATGAAGGACACATACTTCTGTGTCAGATGTCAGCTTAAGACAGATGACATTAGTTCCGTGTCAGGAGAAGGGGAGCATAGAAAATAGCCAGGAGTTGAATGATGACTGTAGAACAAGATTGTTTATTCTTACAAGTTACACTTAAATAAAATATAAAAAAGTCTAAAATCTTGTTTGAATAACATGACATGGCGCTGCGAAATTGAACCTGAGAATAAAAGCAGCTGGAACTAGTGTGTTCATTGACAGAAGAATACGAAAATAAACAGGAACTATTGTGTTCATTTTACGTTCCACAAACGCCTTTGTGAACGATAAAACAAGATGGAGAATCTCAAACAGCCAAGTGAGTTATCCCTGTCTGGAGATGTAGCTGAAAATTTCAAGCGCTGGAGGCAAAGATTTGAATTATACATGGATGCCACAGGAACTGCCACTAATGAAAATATTAGTGAAGAGAGAAAAATTGCTTAGTTATTGCATTGTATTGGTATGGAAGCACTAGAAATATACAATACTTTGGAAATTACCCAAGAAGAAAGAAAGGATTATGTAACAATCCTAAATAAATTTAAGCAATACTTTATACCCACTTCAAATGAGACCATCAACAGACATGTGTTCAACACAAGAACACAAAAAGATGGAGAACCTATTGACTCATTTGTCACTGATTTGAAAAGACTCAACCAAGATTGTAACTTTGGTGATCTGAAAGACAGTCTTATTCGAGATCGGCTAATTTGTGGAGTAATGATAAAAACATCAAAGACAGACTCTTGCGAGAACCCAATTTAGATTTGCAGAAATGTATAAACATACAGGGTGTAAATTTGAAAACTTCCAATGCGTATATCTCGCGAAAGAAAAAAGTTAGAAAAACGCCGTTTGGCAAAAATGCTAAGTAAAGAGTTAAGGGGAACTAGAACCACCATATTTCGGTCAAGGGATGAGTCAACCCGTCGGGTGATGCCTCAAATGAACAGTCTCAGTCAGTAGTATTCACCTGCACAAGACTTTTTTTCCACCCACTACAGGGTGTACGAAAAATATGAAGTAGAATAAAATGAAATGAATTGTGTTAAAAGGATATTTTATTTGATCAGATGTTCAAAATGCATTCCATTCTGTTGTAAGCAATAGTATTATCGATGTTCAAATGCCATTCTAACATTTTGGAACAAATCTCTCGGAATATATCGGCATTCTGCATTTCATTTCATTCGACTCTAGTTTTCAGTTCACCCTGTAGTGGGTGGAAAATAAGTCTTGTACAGGTGGATACTACTGACTGAGACCGTTCATTTGAGGTATCACAAAAGATGTAGTGCCATTTGACATTTCAAAGATGGAGTGTGTCGCGCCGACGGGGTAACTCATCCCTTTACTGAAGTATGGTGGTTCTAGTTCCCCCTAACTCTGTAGCATTTGTGCCAAACGGCGTTTTCCTAACTTTTTCATTTAGCGAGATATTCGCATTGAAAGTTTTCAACTTTAGACCCTCGACTCAATGTTTCTCGTACACCCTGTAGTGGGTGGAAAAAAAGTCTGGTAAAGGTGAATACTGACTGAGACCGTTCATTTGAGGTATCACAAAAGAGGTAGTGCCATTTGACATTTCAAAGTTGGGGTGTGTTGCGCTGACAGGGTAACTCATCCCATCACTGAAATATGGTGGTTCTAGTTCTTTCTAACACTTCAGCATTTTTGCCAAGCGGCGTTTTTCTAACTTTTTTATTTCGCGAGATATTCGCATTGGAAGTTTTCGAATTTACACCCTGTATGCAAGGCATCAGAACTTGCTGAAGTACAAACAAGACAACTGCTTTCAGAAGAAGATAATGCTAGTGTGAATTTTGTCAGAAAAAGTAAACAAAATTCTTCACAAAATACACATAAGGCGTTTTCGGAAACCTACTCGGGTTGACCCTTGTTGACTCGATCCTCAACCTGCACGTTCGTTAACCTAACCCGAGTTGCATACCCGTGTTCGTAAACTTCAGTGTTGCCTACTCGATCATTAACTCGGGTTTGTCTATCGTCACCCTACTCGAAAGCAGGGTCATCAGAATTTACAAAGGCACCGCATGCGCATTACGCAAATAAAAAGAATTTGGTTATGTTATTATTTTGTTTTCGTTTTTGATCATTTGATATATTTTCAAACTGTAAACTGTAGTTAAAATTTGTGTATTGTTCGAGCTGGTAATAAATTATCATGAATAAAAGGAAAATTGCAATCTTCCAAACAATAACAACATTAACATTCGAAAATTGTTTTGATGATGATGATGATGAGATGGAGGAGGAGATATCACATTTGATGTTGTCTTCTGGTATAATCAACAAAAAATACTCTCCTAAACGAAGACGTGTTTGCATTGAGAATTATGTAGATGTGATTTTACACTATTCCACCTCAGGTAAAATAAACAGTTCACATGTGTCACAAATTCATCATAAAAAATTGATTTCATAGATTTCCAGTGTCATTTTCGCTTGGAGAGAAGCACTATTCAAGATATTCTTGAGAAAATAGGAAAACAAATTTACCAGGCAAATTCTCTTGGTGGTAGACCATCTTGTCCCCAGAAGCAACTATTACTTACCATATGGATGTTAGCAAATCAGGAGGTGTATAGGTAATGTTAATTTTCTTGTTCAGTTAATTTGTTATAGATGAAAAGAAGCTTTTTGATTTGGTGCATTTTGGAAATTTTCATGTTTTATATATTTGAAATATTTCAGAATGTCACATGATATTGTTTATACTTCTTGTTCCTGTTCGGGGGCTAATGAATATGTTACTCTAATATTGGTTTAGATCTAATTAAATATATTACTATTTTTAGATCAGTAGCGGACCGCTTCGATGTATCTTTGAGTACAGCCTGGGAATATTTCCAAAGAATCATCAGTGTTCTTGTTCAAGTGTCTCAAGATTATATCAAATGGCCTGAACAGTACCATAATGTGATTCAAAGCTTCAAGAAGAGAGGAGGAATTGATGGAGTCATAGAGGTGTTATTGATGGAACACATATTCCTATTGTATCTCCAACATTCATGCCAAACAAATATTTAAATAGGAAACAATATCATTCTATTGTTTTGCAAGCTGTTTCTAACTCTTCCTATATGTTCACAGATTGCTTTGTAGGTAATTTCTCGAGCATAATCTCAGCAGATTTTTGCAGCTTCACTATAACTGTAGAGTATATAAACATAACATCAAATTAGTATAATGATTATTTTCTTCATTTCTAGGGTGTCCAGGAAGTGTTCATGATGCCCGAGTATATAGGCTATCTCCATTGTTCAGACAAATAATGCCAGGTGTTGATGAAGCATATCATTTATTGGGCGATTCAGCATATCCAAATTCCATCAATTTAATTACACCCTATAGAGATAATGGATTTCTGACCCAACAACAAAAAAGATACAATTACCTCCATTCAGCAACCAGGGTTTATATTGAACAATCATTTGGGTTGCTGAAAGGTAGATTCAGAATTTTAAAATTCGTTAATGTTTACAGAACAGAAATCATACCAGAAATAATAATTGCATGTTGTGTTTTACACAACATTTGTATGGAGAATAAGGACAAGGATATTGAAATATATTTGGATGATTCAGATGATTCACAAATAACTAATCAAATAATTCCAGATGACCCTGCGTCATATAACAAAAGAGATACTATTTGTAAACAAATAACAATGTAGTGTTTTTACCTTATTTTGATTTATTTCCTACCAATTATTTTGAAAAATATTGAATGTGAATGAAGATATACTCAATTTTATCTTGAGAAATTACAAATTCAAATTATTTTGTAAATTATATTTCTCATTTTGAAGTCCTATGTTTTACTTTTCCAATGTTACCTGTTAGGAGAGAAGATTAATAAAATACTGCATATTATGAAAAAACTAATTTATTCACATACAAAAATATTGAGCATATTTTTCATCTATTAACCCAGTAGTTCAGGTACTGAATATCACAACAAACAACTTAAAACTAAATAGGTACTCCATATCACAACAAAAAACTTAAAAACTATTTTGCTTGAGTGGTCAACTGAATAGGTACTTAATATCACAACAAAAAACTTAAAAACTACTTTGCATGAGTATTCAACTGAATAGGTACTGGATATCACAACAAAAAACTTAAAAATTATTTTGGAAAACTAGGGAACCAAATTGGTAGCTACTTGATTACAGCAAAGAACTAAAAAAAAAAAGGAAATTTGAAGACAAGAAATTACTTTTCTGCCAATTTCTCCAAAATCTGTAATAGGCTATCCTGTCTTTTCATTTTCTCCTCATGGCGCTTTTGGCAATCCTCCCTGAACTTCTTGAACCACTCAGGTTCTTCACCAGAACGTTTCTTCCTCTTTACTCCATGAGGAACATTCTAAAAACAATACCAGTTCAATTATGCTAGTAAGGAAATAACAATAATTAACATGTATTATATAGTCCCAGTGCTCATTCAATGATTTTCTGACCTACCAAATACACAAGCATATATTTACAAGTATGAATTCAACTGGAATTACCTGTACATTCTAATTTGAGGTACTTATATTTTCATGTGTGTCCTTGTCAACATGATCAGATGTTGATGGGCCTTCCAAGTTACTACATGTTGAAATTGGATTCACATCTGGATCTTTGGCAAAAATTTGATCCATATCTTTGAAAAATGGCCAATTTTTCACTCCTCTTCCTGATTTATTATTATTGTCAATAATACTTCTATAAGTTTTTTTCAAATTTTTAAATTTATTCTCACACTGCTCTGGTGTAACTTCGAAGTTACTGATTGACCTTATTTCCCCAGCGATAGATTGCCAAATTTTTTTGTTCTTGGTTTTTTTATCCTCAAATTTGAGTTTATTTTTTTCATACAATTGTATAAGTAACTGAACTTCAGGTGTTTTCCACTGAATCTTTTCCTGCACCTGGACCATTTCCATGTTTTCTTCCTCAATTTCCAGCTGATTTTCATCATTTTGACTCTCAGTATTGTAATCAAATTCATCATTCTGGGAAAAATCTGAAAAATTCAAAAATGTAAAAGAAATAATATGAATGGAAAAATGTTACCATATACCTTCAATCTGATCTTCATAGTCATGCATTTCATCCAGCATTTGATGACTTTCCATGTCCACTGGTTGAACTGAAAATCTGCATTGTAGAATTGTAATTAATCAAACAAAAAAATTATTTTTAATGTTTACCTGGAGATTTGTGAAATTCTCTCATATGTCGTCGGACATTGGACTCCTGGCTAATGAATCCACATACCTCGCATCTACCTAGGATTTCCTCGTTCTGCATATTTTTCAAGTGGTTCGGGTTTATACAGCAATTTGAGCAATTAAGTCTTTATTTTTGCTTCAATAGATTTTAGGTTATGTCTTTGTCTCATGTTCGTTAAATCGTAACCTGAGTTCATAACCTAATACGTTCGTGAACTATTTTATCTGGGTAGGTGATCCGAGTCAGATCTGAGTAATCCGTCACGTGATATTGGGTATCGGGAAGTCAACTGTCAGAAAATAGGACAGGGTTTTGACAGATGACAGTGACAGATCGCCAGCTCCTTGACTCCATGAGCTTGAGACCGAAAATACAAAATAACATTAATAACAATAACCTCTTACAGTAATATAGAAACAAATAACAGGAAAAAAAAAAAGTTTATTCATTCAATGTATCTCAAAATAATAACAAAAAAATCATGTTCACTTCCTCAAATCATGGAAAAGAACCTAATGATATCCAAATGATTCCAACATAAAAAAAAACATTTGATATAAACATTTGAAATTGAATAAAAACGGAGATACACATCTCAATAAAAACAAACTAGGACTACATATACATAATGATATATATATGAAAAATTAACAGAACAGGTCACATTATCATCACATTGTTCTAATGACTTGAAAACTAGATAATGGTATCAATAACGAATAACCATCCACTAGTCCTTATTCCAAATTTTGGCATTCAGCATCTCTCTGGTTGGTTTGAATTCAAGGCATCCACCCTTATTTTTCACCCCTTCTTTTGTCGCCAAGAGAGCACTAATAGTATCAGTCTTTAATTTGTTTTGTTCCATAATAAAATAAATATTGACATTTTGTTTATATTATCATTATCACATATTTTATTAATTTGTTATTGTTTGTAAAAAAAATTTAAAAATTAATTAAATGCAGAGTGCACAGCACATCAAGCACTGCAGGTATCTCGTATACTGTCTTACTGTCATACGTCATACTAGTCATACTGTCAGCTGTGCTGTCAGACTGTCACTTGTCACCCTGTCCGTCCTGTCACTGTCTTCTTCTATTTTTCCTGTTCATGAACGTTGAAGTTTCAGTGGCGGCGCGTACATTTTCGAATGAATGAGAAATGAATGAAAAAATAAATTACTGTCTCTAACACGTGGATTTCCGACTCAAATGTCACCGACCTCAGATAACTCACAAATAACTCACAATTGGCCATCAACTCACAAAATCACTCACAGTCCCTGAAATAACTCACAAATGTGAGTGTTAACTCACAAATTGGCAACCCTGGTATCGGGTTGGTGACCTCTAGAGTAAGTTTCCGAAAACGCCTATAGACAACAGCAGACATCCAAACAAACAATAACAAAACCTGTCAGAAATAATGATAATAATTGTACTTATTGTGGTACAAAGCATGAACCAAGAAAATGTCCCGCATATAGAAAAATGTGTGGAAATTGCAAAAGGTATAATCACTTTGAAAAAATGTGCAGACAGAGAAAAATGAATGTTGTTCAACATGAAGAAACTGAATACTATGATCAAGTAGAAGAATCATTATTTGTCGGAGAGATTCATTCTGAAGAAAATGAGTTGGAAGTTGATATCATTGGATCAAACAAAGAATGATTTGAGATTACAGATGGTGTACAAATTCAAAAATCTAGCAAACTTTATCGACTTGAAATATCTTAAAATACTATACCATGCTTTGGTGGAATCTCACCTAACATACGGACTCATTGCTTGGGGTTCCACGACGGCAACCAACTTCAACAAAGTGGAAAAAATCCAAAAAAGCGTATTGAAAAATATCTATAAAAAACCAAGAAGATATTCTTCTGTAGCTTTATTTTCTGAATTAGAGGTATTGAATATGAGTCAGTTATTCGCCAAAACAATTCTGTTGAAACAATACAAACACAAGGAAGAATTAATTTCAATCAACCATCCTTATAATACTAGATACAGAATAAATGCAGTTACTATACCACGAGCAGAAAAGACAATTGGTCAAAAATGCTTTACCTATCTTGGCCCTAAACTATTTAATATACTACCACCAGATATAAAAAAAATACATTCATATAACCTATTCAAAAAGCTGATAACAAGTTGGTTACTGACTCTCCCCTACCATTTCATATTTAATATTCTATACACAAACAGGTCATAACATACATTAATTAACTTATATTAGTAAGAAAATAAGTTCCCATTTGTAACAATGTTCAATCAAATACTCTTATTCTAATTTTACAATTTTACTGTCAAATACTGTCTACAATTTAACTATTTTATCTTATAACTATATTATACATTTTTACTAACACAAATTACTGTTAACATGTATATGTGTATGCGTATGTCCTTGTGCGTTATCATGTACATAAAATTTACAACATTTACTTGAATGAATTACGTCAATGAAAACTTGCATCAAGCTCCAACTCACGCACAAACATATAGATGGAAAAATCGGCCCACGCACAAGTTTTACTTTTGTGGGCTTTCCTCCCATTTATTCTCCATGTGCTATATATCTCATGTAATGTAAGTTCAATCAAATTTGTAATTTCATGGTAAATAAATTATTATTATTATTATTATTATTATTATAAAAATCAATGAAAATGATATATCATTCAAGCTGGATACAGGAGCACAAGTTAATATTTTGAATCACAAAACAGCTAGAGAATTGTCAGCTTCAATAAGAGAATCAAAGACAAAACTTAAAAATTACAATAGATCTATTATAAGTGTTTATGGTGAAACTATCATGCAATGTAAAGTGAAAAATAAAATAGTAGATCTAGATTTTTAAATACTAAACTTTGAGGCACCTTGTATTATGGGTTTACCTGGTATAGAAGGATTGAATTTGCTAAAAAAAGTGGAAACACTTGAGAGTAATACTAATTCAAATAATAATAATGAACTGATGCAAGATAACAGGTTTGTTCCATTTATGTCATTTTACTGGATTAGAACGGTTCTGTGTACTAAAATCTGTTCCATTCGACAAATTCTGAATCTCCAGTTCCATGTGCATTGTTCCATTTGTCAAATAGAAGCAACAGAACGGTTCTGTCATAGTTCAAATAGTCCCTTCCAAATTGTTAGAATTTATTCGGAACCACACATTCGGAGTTTGCGCAGTCTAGGTAGTTCATGGAAAATAGTTTTTCGTTTTTTCAAATTCAAATATTTGAAAATTTAAATGGCTTTTCACGAAGAAAACTGGTCTAGCTCTAGTTCGAGTTCGTCTGATTCCGATGAAGATGAGGAATTGTTGATGGGTATATTAATTCGTAGAAAAGTGGAAAAAAATAAGGAATTCGCAGAAACTTGTGTGGCCGAATATCATGATGAACAGTTTTTTTCACACTTTCGATTTTCCAAAGAATTGGTTGAAATGTTGAGTGAGAGATTTGCAATGAGTGCACATTTTCCCGTAGCTACGAGTGGCAGGCAGAAAATTACAGCTTACAAACACATTTTGATATTTTGTTGGTTTGCTGGTCATCAAACATCATCATTCAGAGACATAGGTGACAGATTTGATATAACAATAAGCTCGCTTTCCCGAGTACTCACTCGAGTATCTACATTTTTAAGTGAAATGTCAAATGAGGTAATATTATGGCCGCAAAATGAGGAGAAATACATAATAGAAAGACATTTTCGAGATATTGGTTTTCCAGGAGTTATTGGATGTATAGATGGTACCCATATTAGAATAGACAAGCCCGATGAAGATCCACTTTCATATATCAACAGAAAGGGGTACTATTCTATACAAGTAAAGTTGAAAAACATTTGAACTATTATTCTGTACCTATTGGGTTATTTTTTCAGGTCCAAGCTGTATGTGACCATAAAAACAAAATAACAGATATCTTGTTGAAAAGGAATATTCTCAGATAAATTATGAACATACAAAAATGGATATATATTTATATAAAGCAATACATTGAGAATTCGCATTCTCCATGTGATGAGAATATTTACTCTTCCTCAGTTGATTCAATAGAAAACAACTACTTTCCTGGCTATATGCCACGACGAACATTGAATTATATCTATTGAACACACACGATAAGAGTTTGAAAATAAAATATAAAAACTTCTGAAATTGAGAATTTGCATTCTCCTTCGGATAAAAATATGTATATGCACACATCATTCTGAATATTCAACAGAAAACAACTACTTTCCTGGCTATTTGCCTCGTTGAATATTCGGAATGATGTGTGCATATACATATTTTTATCTGAAGGAGAATGCAAATTCTCAATTTCAGAAGTTTCTATATTTTATTTTCAAACTCTTATCGTGTGTGTGTTCAATAGATATAAGTCAATGTTCGTCGTGGCATATAGCCAGGAAAGTAGTTGTTTTCTATTGAATCAACTGAGAAAGAGTGAATATTCTCATCACATGAAGAATGCGAATTCTCAATGTATTGCTTTATATAAATATATATCCATTTTTGTATGTTCATAATTTATCTGAGAATATTCCTTTTCAACACTTTCATACCCAATCAGGGGGTTCAAACTTGAACGATGGAAACTTGTGATTTTTATAGACTTCTAATCGCAGATTCGTGATAGAGTCTCAATTCAGAATTGCATTCCACGCCCTGTATGATGAATGTCAATTTATCATACACCCAAAAGCAAAAACGTCCAAATGACAGGAATAGAATGTCAACAAATTTCTCAGATGTCATTTCGTTATAGTTTTACTCGGTTTCAGTTGTATTATAGAGAGATGAAAATTGTGTATATCATGAAGAATGGCTGTAAGAATAAGTGGACATCATGGTTACTGATGAGGATTCAGAAATCCGAAATGGTTTCATTGCAATAAAGTCATATAACCTGTGTGTGGGAGATAATATTTCCCATATCACTGATATGAATGATTATTTTTGGAAGTTTTCAAGCTCATCAAGATCAGAGTTTATGCCAGTATACTTCTCCTATACATTCCAATTTTCATTTCAATGCTGAATATATTGGTGAGTCATATTTCTATATCATTATACATCATATTATTCATCCGATTTGAAGAAGAATGTCAATTCTCAATTTCGGAAGATTTTATTCTTCATTTTCATGTTCTCCTTTTGAATGTTCATTAGATATAATTCAATGTTCGACGAGGCAAATAGCCAGGAAAGTAGTTGTTTTCTGTTGAATATTCAGAATGATGTGTGCATATACATATTTTTATCTGAAGGAGAATGCAAATTCTCAATTTCAGAAGTTTTTATATTTTATTTTCAAACTCTTATCGTATGTGTTCAATAGATATAATTCAATGTTCGTCGTGGCATATAGCCAGGAGAGTAGTTGTTTCCTATTGAATCAACTGAGAAAGAGTAAATATTCTCATCACATGGAGAATGCGAATTCTCAATGTATTGCTTTATATAAATATATATCCATTTTTGTATGTTCATAATTTATCTGAGAATATTCCTTTTCAACACTTTCATACCCAATCAGGGGGTTCAAACTTGAACGATGGAAACTTGTGATTTTTATAGACTTCTAATCGCAGATTCGTGATAGAGTCTCAATTCAGAATTTCATCCCACGCCCTGTATGATGAATGTCAATTTATCATACACCCAAAAACAGATATCTTCATTGGATATCCTGGTTCTGTCCATGACAGTAGAGTATTCCGTTTATCTCCATTAGGACAGAATTTACAGAATAAGTGTGGACATTTCTACCTACTGGGAGATAGTGCATATCCATGCTCAGTGAATTTACTTACACCCTATAGAGATAATGGTCAACTGACAAGAATAAAAAAAAAATTATTTAGCAACTTAGTAGATGTCGTGTTCGAATTGAACACACTTTTGGAATTCTGAAACAAAAAATGCGGCAGCTATTTCATGTTAAGCTAAGATCTATTGATAACATTTGCCATTTCATTAGGGCTTGTTGTGTATTACATAACTTATCAGTAAGTGAAGAATTTGATTATGTGCCTGATCATTTACCAGTAGAAGCCATAGTAGAATTGGCAAATATTGATGAAGATGATAGTGAAAATGAAGGTGATTTGGATGGAAGAGAAGTTAGAGATCACTTAGCAACAACTTTATGTGTATTGTGTATGTCATGATTATTCTCAGAATATGTGCTGCAAACAAACAAATGATTCTTAAGAATATAATAGAGCACCCCACATTGTAATTTGAAAAAAAAAAATGAAATTTACATATCATGGGGCAAATTTCTACACTCACACTGTAACATTTTATTACGTTCTGCTATCAAATCATCTCTTCTTTCTTGTTCCTTGAGCCTTTTTTCAGCTAGTTCAATCTTCTTTTCATGATAAGCTTTGAATTCTTTTCTCAATTCTTCAGTTGTATTTTTCACAGTATATCTTCTCTTTCTTTTAGTGGTTCCAGATTCTGAAGTTTTTGGTTTGGTGTAATCATGTTCACTGGTTGTACAACTAGGAGCATCCATAGGATTAGATATTTGATTTGGATCAACTTGCGATTCAGATATTTCTGAGACCACACTACAGCTAGGTCACATTTCGCTGGTGGAACTCAGAAGGATAGTTGGGAACACATTTTTTTTCTTTTGGTATATATCGTCCATCTCTTGCTGAAACTCGAAGTATTTCGCACCTCGGCCAATTTTTTGGTTATTGTCAATAATTTTCTTGTAGTTTCTTTCTAAAACTTTCCATCTGTTTTCACATTGAAGGGGTGTGAAGTGTATATTATGGATGTCCCTTAAAATACTAGATATTCTTTCCCACATTTTGAAGTGTGGAGTCTCTACTCCATCTTACATTTTCATCCTGCTCCTGTAGTGGGATAAGTGGGGTATCACAATCACTCATTCCTGATATTTAATTCACGCAATAATTCACGGCTCTGGTTCAAACTGGGTTCAAGCAATGCTGTTTATTTAAATATTAACCAAAGTACCAAGAAGTTGGTGATTATCAGAAAATATTATAATATCAATAACAAATTAATCGATTGTCAGTTGTCAGTGTTGTCACTGTTGGCAATGACGCAAAATATTTTGACACATGACATGGCAAGCAAAATATCGTTCCATTCAGACTGTATTAGGAACCGTTCTGTTACAGTTCGTAATAGTTCCGTTCAGAAAAACAAATTCGGGATCATTACAGAATCGGTTCGTGAATTTCAAATGGAACAAACCTAATATGGATTTGTTCAGTGGAATAGGAGAACTAGAAACAGAATACCACATAAAATTGAAAGAACGACTCTTGGAACACTGTGCTATCATGAAGAGATCCTTGAGCACCAATGTCTACCATTATGAATTTGTAGTAAGAATCGCAGACAGCCATGAGAACTAAACTACAAAAGAAATGGGCATTAACAATACTTTTTCAGAATATGACTGGATGAATCTACCTGAATGTTTTCTTATAAGAAAAATTATCAGTGCCAGTGTGTGCAGGTGCTTTTACTAAAATATGTTTGCCGTCAATTGCTCCAATACAATTTGGAATATTCCACCTCTTCCAGAATTCTTTTGAAATATTTGCAAACTGATCAATTGTTGGAGATGGCATGAAGTTTGGTATTAGGGTATCCCAAATCACCTGGCATGTCTCTTTAATAATTTCATGAACTGTGGATCGTCCTATGACAAAATTCCGAGCAATTTCTCGCATTGTCATACCCTCTGCTAGATAGCTACAAAAGAACAAGTTGAGGAAACAATAGTCTAGAAATGCAATTCAAATGTATCACTGTAAAGTGAGTACAAGCCTGAATTGTGGAGTCAAGGCATTCTTTCGGTGTGGATGTTTTTCAAGGTGCGGTTCTACCATTCCTAGAAGATGCTTGAATACTGTTGGTGACATTCGGGTATAAGAAAAGAACTCTTCCTCATCATTTTTGAGCATATACATGACCAATTTTTCGTACTGCCCATGCTTTTTATTGTTTTTCAGAAAAGGCCTCACACCAAATCTACGATAAACCAGTCTTCTTCTTCGTAACAATAGAAGTAATGATAACAACAATGATGACAACCAAAGTACAACTCGTTTAGATCGCGGAAGTACCATATTCTTAGCAATCACCACAAATTATTGAATCAACGATTTAATTACTCAAACAGCTCAAAGAAACACAAAAAGACAAAAAGTAACGGAAAAAATCCAAATCCAAACACATTGACAAAATGACAAGTGAAGTGACACTAGTGAGCAGACAGCTGGCCATTTTAATTTTAGATCCATTGCGCATGCGCGATTTCAATAATAATGCGTTGCATGAACCACTCGACTTTCTTAGTGAAAATGTAATTCAAATATAATGTTAATATAATTATAATGTAATGATAATTAACGTTGCATGAATCCGCCTTTAATCAATCCCTTTGATGATGTTCATCATTTCAATTGGAATCATATACTGGTTATACTTCGGAAATCTTCCCTCAGGACGAAAATATTTATTCCTGCTCAGTGGATATCCGCAATTGGGAAATTTTTGCCACCTTATTGTGGATGGGTATGTTCAGATCATTTCCCTCAAGATTCCCTTGGTGCCCTACAACTTAGACGCCAATCTCTTCCATCAAAATAGTGAGTACCTATACTTTTATTGAGTACTATATTTTTTATTCATGAAATAGGTTGTTTAATAACATATAAGTTATAATTCTTCACATTAATTAGGTTTAATGTTTTATTTCATATCTACAGGATTTTTTGTACTGAGTTAATTAGTTGCATTAGAATATACCTACTTAGGTGTCAATTGCATAGATTTTTTGATAAATTCTTCTATCTTTTGTATGATGTTCAATGTAGCAGTCTTCAGATAATTCAATCTTTCATTCCTGTGAAACTGTTTTGAACCTATTTCAAATATAAAATGACTGAGTCCAACATATCTGAACTATATTAACAATTTTATTTTAGTGATGACATCTCAGAGTAGTGAAATTTGTTATCAGAATACAAACTTATAAGCACGATCTTGATGAATTATGGCTTAGGAGAAATTGATACAGGCTAATAAGAAGAAAAAATAGAAAAGGGTTCAAAATAATGTAAATATTATAGTAATATTCTGAAAGTGCTTTGTTATTGCCAAGTGTCACAATTATTATTGACTGCAATGAGTAAATATCAAAAATAGGCAATTTAATTATTCCTTTGTACATTTTCATATGTTCTGTAACACTGCATACAATACTTAAATAAAAAACAGTTGAGAAATATTGTCTGATTTATTTCATTAATCCCAATTTCATTTTCCAGTCTTTGTCCCATTGATATTGAAGAGAAAATATACACTAATCAGTATTTTCAAGAAGCTTCCACTTCAAAATGTACCCTTCCTGAAATTATAACTGAACCTGTCACCCAATCTTTGACATACACATTAAAACTGATTTGAATTCCCTACCCATTCCTTTAACCTGGTGTATTCATAAAACTGAAGATGCTGTGGTATTTTCAAAACTATTGATTGAAGACACAGTATCCATTGGACAACTTCTAATTATTTCAAGAAATAATATCAGAGCGCAAGTCAAAGATAAGTCCATTGAAATCAGTGAGACAATAGAAGCAATTCCTAATTCCTGATTTGCTTAAATATATGTCATTCATGGATAACTCCAGAGTGTGTCGTGGAAAAAGCAGTGCTTGTAATGTTTTTCTGAATTATAAAACTCAACTGTGTAAGCCATGTTTGAAATACAAATATTTCATGAAAAAAAGCGCAGAGAAGAAACTTGAGAGCACACCTAGGGAAAAAAATAAAACTAATAATTCAATACAAATCAAAAAACAGAATAGACATTTCAAAAAAGTTATAACAAACATGAAAGATGGAAAAAAAATTGAAAAAGAATTAGAATTATTTACAAAAGTTCTACTACTACCAGCACAACAAGAAATGATCAAAACATGCCAAAGAGCAGCAAAATCAAAGAAAACGTAACAGATATACATTGAATTGGGTTTATGGGTGTATTCTTATGAAAATATCACACCAAACATTCTCGATCAATTTGAAGCCTGTATTTCATATCATTACCATAGCAACTGAACAAATTTCTTGGAAATGTTTTCCTCCTCCTTGGGGGATGGAGCATGAAATTACACTGGAGATTTTTTTACGTTTATTGGTTAAATGACATTTACATTCAACTTCAGATTATTTTGAGTTCATTCTATGAGTCAATAAATAAAAATCATTTAGGTATACTTGCAATATAATATTTCAGTGGGAGATTTTCTTACCGAATACTTACATAGGGGTTATTTGGTGGAGAAAGAAAATAACAACATGCCAGAAAATGATTATGCCTATGTTGATTTCAATGAGGGACCAGAAGTTGCCAGTAACATCGATATTGGAAGTGGAGGAGCATCAGCAATAATTATTGAAGAAACCAGTCCTAATACACCCCTCCAAAAAATAAGACCAACATGAATAATCCTTAAAAAAAACATGTATCTCAAGCAAATATATTAAGTATGTTGTTGTCTCAAATGGAAACTATGAAGCCTCCATTATTCTTTTGAAAATATATTGAAATAAGGAGATACAATGTTTAGTGCAGAAATATTCCAATGTAACATTCCTAACTCAAGAAGCTACTTTTTTCTTCAAGCACAAGCTGCTGTGAATGCAAGACAGAGTACTGTGCAGTATTTAGAAATAAAGAATGAGAAAATTAATGAAATCAGATTGAAAGAGGTAGCTCTCCAAGAACGAAAACAACTCCTAGAAGAAGATAAGTGGGAAATGGAAAAACAGGAAAGATTGAAAAGGTTAGAACTAGAAGAAAGAACGTTGAAAATTGATGAGAAAAGACTCAAGATTGAGCTGGATTTATTTTCCGATCAACAATATAATAATGATTATTACTGATTTTTTCGAATTCTTCATCTTTGTAACCTATTGACTAACTAAAAATACAACTTTTTGGTCTCCTGAATTGTTCTGAACATTTGCTTCATTTCCATGGAAAAAAATAAATACCAATTCATTGCATGAATTTGTGCCAAAAAAATCCTTTGAAAACTGGGGTGAAAATAAATGCTTGATCAATGTCCATAGACATAGAATAAGTATGAAGATTCATTTTCTTCAAATATTTCTTGATACATGTTTGACGCACTCTACACTCTGTATATAGAGAACTATGTATTCTCGCTCCAGGGAGGCGTAGTTTTCGATAATACAAAGTGTCAAACATGTAATATTATATATTTGAAGAAAATGAATCTTCTTTATTATTCTACGTCGATGGACATGGATCACACATTTAATTTCACCCCTGTTTTCGAAGCTTTGTTATGCACAAATTTATACAATGAATTGGTATTTATTTGTTTCCACGGAAACGCAGCAAAATTGCAAAACAATTCAAGAGACCAAAATGTTGTATTCTTAGTTAATCATTAGGATATGACGATGTAGAATTTGAAAAAATCAGTGGCGCACATTTTATTGACAATAATATTCGGTAGGGTGCCCCCGGGACGCCACTGGATTTCACAATTCCAATTCAATTATAGCTAAATCAGCCCCTCATGACAAAGAATATCATCGCCAAATTTAGAGAGAATCGGTGAAAGGATATTTGAGATATTCATGAATAACCGATTTTTTCTAAAAAGTTCGACACACTGTATCTTGAAAACTATGCATTTCCGGACCCGAGTATATATGAAATAAATCTTATGTTTTCTCATGCAGAATCACCCCCTTGATTTTTTGCGCATAATTTCCGGACACCCTGTATAGGTAGTATTAATATTTGCAAGGAAGTAAATGAATAGTCTGAGTATTCAACTAGTTATAATCAAGGATGGATTGTGATATATTTGAGCCAAAGTCTGAATTTTACACTTATGGAGTGATAAATAATGGACTTCCTTAAAAAAAGGATAAACTGTGTACCTACCTATTTAGTGATATGATATATAAATATTTTTAATGTAATATAATATCATTCTTTGGAAAGTTGGAACGTTTTCTTCTTGCATTTTTCATGAAATAAAATTATGTTACAAAGGCATTTTAAAAGTGTTTTATTTAAATATGAATTTGAAAAAATATAAATAGACACTTTACATTGAAAGTCAATTTCTCAAATAAACCTCAAGCAGAGGAGGATCAACATTGAAATATGATATGATGATTGCTGGCTTCTATAAAGACAGGAATGGCAGTTGGTTAAAAGCATTGCAACAATGTACATAGTACCTACATCTTGCAATAACAATTTTTGATTTTTTTTTTCAAGTCTACAAAAGCAAACTCTCTTAATAGTTTGCCAAAACCCCATTCTACTGACACTCGTAACGAATTCATAATGGTATTGAAGTGCTGACGATGAGGATTTCCTGCAATTTGGTGTTGACTGAAAGGTCTTATCAAAAGTGCTCTCAGGCCATATCCCTGGTCCCCATATATCACATATTGCCTCTCTCCAAATACAGTAAACTGCTCCAGTTCTTCATACAACCTGGATCTAAATATACCTGCATCATGGCGATGCCCAGGGTATGCTCCTTTAAGGCTTACAACTATGCCATCAGGACATAAGAGTGATTGATATTTGACACAGTGAGTCTTTTTATAGCCCGAATAATATAGCTGCTGATGTACAGTTGGTCTACATATGGCCCTTACTGTTCCATCTATAAATGCCCACACATTATTCATAGGGCACCCTTTTTCAACCAATGCCTGAAAGAAGTTAATTTTTGTTAAATCTCTTCTGAATATAAGTTCCTACTGGGACTACTAGATTTACCTCTGAATATTGCTGCAATTTGTTTTCATCAAGCCATGGTAGATTACCATCGTTTTGAAGCAAATGGACTTTGTTAACCATTATTGTGTCCATAACTACAGTAATAATGCTGTAGATCGAGGGCTCTGTAGGAGTATCCAAACATACTTTCAAAGTCTGTGAGTCTATTTGGATAAGCCAACCTACGTAACAACACACACAAAGCAGTGACACCTAAAACAAAGTATTTTCAGGTACCAACACCAGCATATTCAAAATAACATCAAAACTAACCACTTAGTGTGATATGGTCCTCCGTGGTAACCCATTCTGGTATGCCTAATGAGATTGCAAGCCTTGGAATATCTTTTTTTTTTGGACAACACGAAGCAGTTCAACAACAACAATAATAGGTGCTGGAACAAAATTTGACAAAAATTTTAATGTTTCACGATTACAAGTAAGTACATATACTTCGAAGATTTATCACATCGATGTTTATCTTCCCTCCATAATTTTTTCACATAATATATAAATGTTGAGGTGTTGTTCATGTTTCAACCCAAATATTTTTATGCATTTGGCAGCCTTATAATTTTGTTGGAGAAAAATTTGATAATTTATGGAGGATTGTTGATAATGCATTTCTAATGAGTTTGTTTTCAAATACACTAGAAATAGCTTTTTCAACTTCCTTGAGAATGCTAATAATGCTTTCTGAAGGAAAAGTTGAGAATCCTCTACTCTTGTTTTTGATGTAGCTATTGAATATTTCATTTCCCTGTCCAGTTATACTCTGTTTGCCGAGTATACAATCTGTGGTGCTTTTATTTTTTTTTGTGACATAGCCACAAAAATATGCAGAGGCCTCAACTTCCACGAACTCTTCTTCCATTTCTGAAATCCCTTCATTCAATTGTACAGCAAACACATATCTTTTTTTTGTGGTTTCCGCTCTCCAACTTGAAGCAGTGACTTTATCATTTCACCACCAGTGACATTACTTTCACGAGGTGGTTTGATTAGTGAATGAAGAGACATCAGTCTGAATATATACCCAACTTGAACAGATTCTGGATCAGAATTACTACCACCTGCTGTTCTCATCATACCAAAAAAAATTTGAACTTGAAAATTATGTTATGATTTCATGAAACCCTCAAACATAATACACTAGAAACCAATATTTGATCAGTACACTGGATTCCTCTTTCAACCAGCTTTCCAACAAGTTCACAAGCCTGAATCGAATTTGAAAAAAACATGTTGGAGCTGATTTCAGCTACATCTAAAGGGTTATATGCTTCATATTGCTATCAAATTGTAGGTTAATACATCATAACATTGAGTTTTCTCGCGAATTTTAAGAAAAACCATTAACATTCCTAGCAAATTTATTCCAGTTGAAGTATCTACCCTGTATATCTGTATATTATATTAATATGATGATTTCTCGAATATCCAAGAAATATTCAATTGAACTAATCACAATATGTCTGAAAAAGTTGGCAACAAATGAAAAACTATTTTATCATCAATTTTAGTAAAAAAAAGGTAATTTTTCATCAAAAGTTCTGCAAGGCCTGAAACCGAAAATACAATAATTATAGATATCTTTTTTTTTTCAGTCGTATACAAGGTATTTCAAAAACATTGATTCTGCTCTAGAGTGAAGTGAATTTATTCACAAAAATATCAAAAACTGTTATTGAAGAAATTCATTTAAGATGAAAATTAGGTTTCATTATGTCTTACGATTTATTTGAGTTTTTTTTTATATAGGCCTGAAAACATTTTATATCTGATATTTGCATTCTTGGTATTAGACCTTGCATGACTTATTCTGAGGAATTCCGTAAAATGAATAATACAAAAGTTGTCTGTCCACATAAATGGATCAGAAATTGTAAAATATAATGAAACATGATTTTCATCATAGAAATGTGTTATTATACAGTGTGCCCCACTTACCATGCTCACCATGGGTATCTTTTTAACGGTGAGAGATACGAGGTCGGTTAAATGACACCAGATGTGGAGTGATTTCGAAAAAAAAAATTAAATTTATACCAACTCTTCTAGAAATTGAGATATCAGCACCAACTTTAGTTTTTCAAATGTAGGTCATAGCTCACTATGACTTAGTTACAAATAACTTTTTTTTCTCTTACAGATGATATGTCGCAGTAATAGTTTTGTGTTGATAACAACGGAGTTATCGTCATTTATACAAAAACAAAAAATTATTTGGAAGCCGCCATCTTGAATTTGTGAATTTCAACAAAAAAATCATGATCTCCGACACTTACCTATTTCGAATGGAATCGGACCAAATCTTGTCCGCCATCTTGGAGCAGCCATTTTTTTTAATTTCATCAAAAACTCCATAATGTATTGTCACCGAAATTATGGACACCTGCCAAATTTCAAGTTAATCGGAGTTATGGAATTTTTGCTGAAATTAAAAAAAAGGCTGCTCCAAGATGGCGGACAAGATTTGGTCCGATTCCATTCAAAATTGGTAAGTGGCGGTTTATGAGGTCGGAGATCATGATTTTTTTGTTAAAATTCACGAATTCAAGATGGCGGATTCCAAATAATTTTTTGTTTTTGTATAAATGACGATAACTCCGTTGTTATCATCACAAAACTATTACTGCGCCGTATCATCTGTAAGAGAAAAAAAAGTTATTCGTAACTAAGTCATAGTGAGCTATGACCTACATTTGAAAAACTAAAGTTGGTCTTGATATCTCAATTTCTAGAAGAGTTGGTATAAATTTCATATTTTTTTCGAAATCACTTTGAAAAACTGCCATGAGAATGTGAAATTCCTATTAGAATATTTTCATAAATAAAGAAGTTACCGAGGAGACATGAAAATGATCACAATCTGTTTTTTGCGTATAAAACAAAGACGAATAGATTTTATCAAAATATTTTTTCACATTATAGTTGGCCTTGACAAACCCCACATTTGGTGTCATTTAACCGACCTCGTATCTCTCACCGTTAAAAAGATACCCATGGTGAGCATGGTAAGTGGGACACACTGTAGATATTTGAAGGTACTTTCAATTCTAGACAACTTTTTTTCATAATAATTTTCGATATTATCAAAAATAAAAATACTCTTCAATTCGAGACAACTCTCTTTCACTTATAATATCACGAGACCTTCAATTATTTCCGGAAATTTTTTCAAGAACACGAATATTTTGAAAATTCTCCAGGCGAGGGAAAATTTTCTAAATATTCCTGTTTGAGAGAAAATTCCTGGATATCAATTGAAGGTAAAGTGGTGAGGTAAACGTCCCAATTATCGACACCTTAAGGGGTTTTCGCTAAATCCTATACCTATAAAAATTTAGATAATATAGTTACAGTTTCAAAAATTTGACTGTGGATTGTTATGATATTGATTATTGCTGAAGAATGTTTGAATTTCAGATACTAATACGTGATTTATTTAAAAAAAATAGTTGACCCAATTATCGACATGGGAAAATTTGTATGGTACCAAATATCGACACACGTGAGTACGTTATACTGACACTTGCTGCGAAAGTTGTTTCAAAGTTAGTATTTACTTGAGTAAATAACTTGCAATTTACTTGAATAATTATTAATAAGTTACGAAATTATAATCTCAGTGGCGTAGCTTCAACATATTTATTAAAAAAACATAATAACCCAATGAACAGAAATTTGAAATGGTTGTTAATTAGCTAAAAACTACTCAAATAATCACTGAATCCGATATTTCTGGTATCTGGTAGAGCCCCCGTTTATTATTGATTTTTGGTTCTGGAATTTTTTCGAGAATCTCGTCTATATCATACCAAAGAATATCATCCCTTCGGGGCCATTTCAAATTGAGCCCATTCTTTTCCATGTGTGAAACTTCGTATTCGAACTCTTCCTTCTCTTTGCAAGCACGTATACCGATAATTTTCCCTGGCAATGGTTGGTCGTTATAATTCACTATAACATAGTCATTGATATGTATTCCTCCTGCATTCATAGATTCTGATGTTCTCTTCAATTCTTCAATATTGATGTGTTGGCTGGAGGATGGCATATTTTCTATGTTATCATTTTTTTCTTTGACTCCGTCTGTAACTATTTTATTTTTACCTTTATTCCAGGAATCTTCAACTTTTTTATTTTGCAATTCTTTTTTTTCAGCCTTTCTCTCTTTACTCTTTCTTTGGTTTTCTTCTTTTCTCTCTAGGTCCAGGTTTTTCTTCAATTCTTTTCGTCTGAAATATTCCTGCCAATTTTTGGAAGATGCCACCGCCGGAACTTTCTCTACAATTTTTCTTTTTGTTATATTTGTTTTTGGTGTCGGCCAGAATGAAGTGTTTTTAAATGGTGATGGTACATCAAATGGCACATTATCTTCCACATTTGAAGATAAATTGGGAGATATATTTTCTTTATCATTCAATTCTGAACTCTCTTTCACAGATTCGAGTTCCTTGTTGTTTGTCGTTTCATGTTCGATCAACATTAGTGGCTGTTGTGCTTCATTATCTAGTACGTTTAGGTGTACATCGAGGTCTCTATTTTCATTAGGAGGCTCATGTATTATTTCTTTGGAATTCTCAATATCATTCAAGGACGAATAAGTACTTACAATATTTGTACTAGTCAAAGATTCATCTCTTTCAGTTATATTGCCACTAGGGGATTCATCGCATTTGTCTGAATCTTCCACAACACTTAGGGGTAATGCATTGTTATCATTTGGTAAATCATCAGTCTCATTAGTATTTTCTGCATTGTTATCATTTAGTAAATCATCAGTCTCATTAGTATTTTCTGCATTGTTATCATTTGGTAAATCATCAGTCTCATTAGTATTTTCTGGGTTTAAAGGAAAGTCAATAATTGTTTCAATATTATCGCTATCTATCTCTTTTAGCATCTGAATGTCGTTATCATCTGTTTCTGGCACATTTATAACTATTGGTAATTGTACATTTTCACCATCTATTAGTCCTGTAATGTCAAGTTCATCACCGGTAACGTGCTCATATAACTGCATATCATGTGATTCATTAAATTCGTATGTATCTTCATAGCCTGTCAAGTTGGGGTTGTCATCAATGAAGGGTTCTACGTCTTGATATTCTGACAATGGAGGATCAGCAAAACTGTTTGTTCTTGGTTGTCTATCATTCAGAGAGCGCCACAAATGAAACAAACTTGTATCTTCAATCGCGCCTTTCCAGGTTTCTCCGGAAGCCTTGAACATATCTAATTTTCCAGGGATTTTTTTTGTCAAAAAATTTATGAATTGCCTAGTGTCAGGTTCTTCTTCGATTGTTTCTTTACTTTCCAATGTACTTTTGAAATATTTTCCAAAATTGATATTGTCAGGCATAAATGGTACGAGACCACATGTTCTAAAGCCATTTTTGATTATATCCGGGAAGTTTCTCATTTTATCCATTGTTGTTTTCAAAATAGGAGCAAAATCATCTCTAGCTAATTTTTTTCCATTATTTTGCATTCGCCAATTGTGAATAGACTTTTTCCACTCCATTTTGAGTGGTCGGAAAACAGCCACATCAAGTGGCTGTAAGATATGGGTGGCATTGGCTATAAAGGAGATTAATATTATCCCATTCTTGCTGCAAAAATCGCTAACGGCCATTGTTAAGTGGGATGTATGTCCATCGACGAAAAGGATGACTGGCAATTTTATGTTATTACCGATCAACCATGGATGAAAAACATTGGCGACATATTCATAAAAGGTTTCGCCTGTCATCCATCCATTCTCAGACCGCCCTACACCCCAATCTTGTGGAATCTTGTCAATCACAGCTTTTGGCACCCTTTTATAACTATATACAATCATAGGTGGAGGAATTTCTCCTGATGCATTGCACATAATTAAAGTTGTGAGGCATTCCTTCTCATCATTGTTAATGAATGAATAAACAGCTCTTTCGCCCTTCTTCACCAAAACCTTATCATTCTTGGGGCTCAAAAAGAAGGCACTTTCGTCGCAGTTGAATATCCGAGAGGGGTAATTTGTTATATAAAAATTGGTAGTATCAGATAAATATTGTTTGACTTCTTCGAACCTACGGCGGATTTTGCTTTCAGTTATGGTGGCCCAAGCATTGGTTAGATTTTGGGAAACTCTTTGCGAAAGTTCTGGATGTCTCTTCATGAAAGCTTCATACCAGTGGCGACTCGGCCTTCCGTTAGTAAAATTATTTTTTCTATTTAGGTTTTTTAATAGTAATTGTACACTGTCTATGAGCTGCAGTTTTGTTGCAGGAAATCCACAACTGGCAATGTGAAACATCCATTTCACCAATAACTGTTCTTCACAATTGGTTAGGATTGTATCGGGACCAATTTTCCTTTGAATTGGCACTTTTCCTTGCACTTTTCCTATGATGGTTGTTCTTGGAACTTTGGAAATTTTACTAGCCTGAGCAGTAGGCATTCCATTTTTAACAGCACTGACAGCTAGTTCCATGTCTTCAGCTGAATATTGAAATCTTTTCGCGTTGTTCATCTTGAATTTCTATAGAAAAGAAAAAGTACCAGTTATAGACATTACTTGGTACCAAACATCGACACATATAATTAAGCAACTCTCACTTTTCAATACATCGAAAAATTGGGTGTCGATAACTGGTACAGCATTAATTCAATATAATTTACTTCGAATTCTGCAGACCAAATAATACTTACATTCAAATATGAAGTGAGAAAGAGGAAGCTACATTGTACCATTTATCGACACCTATGTCGATATAAGGTACAAAGTCTAAAACTGAATGTACCAGTTATCGACAGTAGAAAATAATGAATTTAAACTGATTTTAGGCCAAATTATTGTCAAAAAATACAAATTTCAGACTATATATATATATTAACTACCATCTCCACTAAGTAACTGAAAAATTTCAAACTGAAACTGGTATAATAAACTCACTTGTTTCCTAGCACTTTTCACAACGATCTGCACCAGTTCACATGTGGCGACAGAATGACGTGATTGAAATATTCGCAGAATTAATGTTTTCTGCATGACCGACTGAAGCTTTTTAGGTAAGGTAGGAAACACCTACTTGTATCTTATTATGTTTCGACAATAGATGTAGCGAGCATCAGGTTCTTATTTTTTTGATTTTAAGTGCAGAAGTGTCGATGATTGGGACTTTTACAGGTAGTTGTACCAATTATCGACATTCTAAGGGTATTTCCTTACTTCATTCTTCAATAACTATTGATATTAGTGAAATATAAAAACACTTTTTCCTAAGAAGATATATTTGTTATTCGAATATAAGATGCAAGGAAGATATATCCGACCTGACACATATTTCATCATGAAATTGAATTTTTGTTGCAAAAAGTACATATTGTCCCAGCTATCGACACTTCCAAATTGTGCTTGTCCCAGATATCGTCAAACGAAAGTACTATTTATCGTCGAATTAGAAGGTATATTGAAAGCAATTAAATATAATAAAGTTGTTATATATATTTATCTGATGGCATGTCATAATGACAACGTTATGTCACTCAATTTTGATGACATAAGGAAGCTCATTATGGGACTAAGTACCATAATGAAATTCTATAAGGAAAACATGTAATGGTTTGATCAAAAAAGTTTATTCAAAATGCATAACTATGTACAAAACCATTTATTATAAATGGTAAAAGAACATTTACTACAATTTGTGATATTAATTCCAATGGATTCTACAGTTTTCACATCAGTATATAGTTGATGATTGTTGGCAAACTTGTAATCCTGTTTCGTTGTTGGGAACAAAAATTGCTTCTGATATTTTTTTCTTTTGCTCTTTCGAATTTTCGATGTAACCTTCAGCGACAGTATTGCTTTTCCATCCGCCATGGCGTTTCACGGTACACAGATCAGCTTCAGAATCAGCCAAAAATGAAGCAGACGATCGCCGAAAACAATGTCCGGTATATTCTTCAGGGCGAGGTAAACTCAAGAAAGTGGCAATAACTTTTGGCATTTTACCAAAGGTATGTATTCCAACGGGTTGTTTTGTGCATTTCTTATTTCTATAAGTGACAAAAAACGTAGATGGTTTGTGTTGCAAGGTCGTATTTTCACATATTGTCTGACAAGTTCTACCAAATTCAATCCTGGGATATTCCCCGAAGTTACAAAAAATTCTCGCATTACCTTTGTTTTTGTATTCGGTAATGTAATTCTAAAAACGGATCCTTCATCTATTACATTTTCAACAAGCATATTTGTCAATTCCTCTCTTCTGCATGCTCCACTTAGTCCAATTATCATGGCAACCTTATTAAATAAGTATGTCTCATCTGATGCTTCCGTTAAAAACTTTGTAACATCTTGTTTAGTAAAAATTTTGGAATTTTTAGCTCTGTAACCTTCTGATTTACGTTTTAGTAATGCAACCAGCTGTAGGTGCTTACTGATATCGACGTTTTTTCTGGTTGATAAAATACTTCTTATCATCGAATAATACGACCAAAGAGAAGATGGTTTTCTTTCCTTAGATAAGCATTCAAAGTAAGCCAACAATACTTTTTCATGAGTGATATTCTTGATTTTTTTAGCAGAACACCATTCTTCGTACCGATTAAACGCCATTTCATATACACTCCGTGATTTTTCCGGCAAAAGGGAGTCCACGATATTTCTCGACATTTCTTCCAAATCAGAAGGTAAACTATCAGCTTCAGAATCACTCATTTTTTGAATTATATTAAATTCTACGTAACAATAATTATTGAGTTTGACAGCGATAAATAAATATTGCCGTTACAACCTGATGACGTTGTCAAGGAAATGGCAAAGCACAGCTCACTCACCTACTAATATTTGAAACTACACAATATTTACTCCTTTAAAAATAGTTGTCATTGTGACATGTCGAAAATGCAGTTTTTAATTTTTCGAAAATGTATTGATATAAATGTCATCAGATAAAATTTTGTATGTAATACGAATCATAAACAATCATTATGGCACACGCCGTGTTATCGGACTCGGCTACGCCTCGCCCGATAACATTCACGACTTGTACCATAATGATCGTCTTTATGATCCTTATTACATAAATAACTATTACATATTTCTTCAACAAAATATAAGCCTCGTTTATTTTTCAACACAGGTTTACTTATTTTACAAACCAGTTCTGCCTCATTGTAACAAAATACCTTTTTTTTCTGGCCAAATCCAATTGAGCCCTTTTTTTCCATATGATTGATTTCATATTTCAATTCACCATCATTTTTTATGCTCAATATTCCTCCAGGTAGTGTAATAGTAATGTATAATGAAACACATTATACATTACTATAATGTAATCTTTAACTGAATATGACCTATCATTTTCCCGGTCTACTAATTCCAACTGCTTATCATTTTCTTCATCTTTACCCTTCATTCCATCATTTGCATTTTTGATCCTCTTCTTTTTTATCCCTTCTTTTTCGGCCTGTTTTCTTTTACGCTCTTCTTTATTTTTCTCCTTTTTTCGTAGTTCTATATTTTTAGTTTCTTCTTTTTGTTTGTAATAATTTTGCCATTGCTCTGATGAACCGACAGCTGGTACTTTCTCACGCATTTTTCGATCTCTTCATCACCTGGTTCTTGGGTTGTGGCCAAAATAGCGTTTTTTTGAAAGGAGATGGTATTACACCAACAGGAGAATCATTCTCAGCGAGTACTTTCAATGGTGATCGATGTACTCCTATTTCTGAAAGATTTGTCCCCTTAAGTGTTGTTTTGGGTAGAAGTTTTTTGGCATTTTTTATTTCAGCTTTTTTTTCAGGTGGAGTATTGTTCGTATCAGATACTTTCTTTGGTGAAAGATTAGTAGCTTCAAGTTCAGGTAGGTGAATTGGTGGAGAATTCTCCACATCAGACACTGGTGAAAGATCCGTCTTTTCAGGTCCTCTTTCTTTTGAAGTTTCTGCCTCACCAAGTATTTCTATTGGCAGAAAATCGATTGCATTTGGTAGATTTATTGTGGAATCATCTATTGCTCCAGGTAAATTTGAAGGTGGAAGTGGGTGGGTAATCTCATTTTCTTCTGTAGATGAAAGATTCGTAACTTCATCAAATCCTATAGTTGATGTACAGTGAGGAAGATCAGGTAATTTCACTGAAGGAAGATTCGTCACATCAGTTATAATATTATATATCTCCATCGGTGCCGATGAACTTGATGATGGCGGCGGTACAGATATCACAATAGGAACAGCGAGGTCTAAGTTATTTGTTTCTATCATATCGGTGACATCTAATGCCGAATCGATATTATCATCATCATCATGTAATGAGTTATCAATTTGACTGGAATATTCGTTGCCACTTTCTGGTAAAACACAAGGAATATTGGGATCATTCTCGATTGAAATCGCTGCTTCCTCTTCTTCTCTATCCTCGCCAGTTACATGACGATTTTCTTTCAAATCGACGCGTAATTTCAACGACCGCCAGAAGTAAAAAAGATTTTCATCTTCCCTTGGTTCATTCCATACATCTTCGGATGAATTGAATAAATCAATTTTATGTGGCATTTATTTCTCAAAGAAATCCAAGAAAGCTGAGAGTGAATTTTTCTCTATTTTTTCACCAACTTTTGTTGATGATGCACTTTGGGTCTTTTTGAAATATTTCGAGTAGTTTATGTTATCTGCGTCGAATGGCATCAATCCGCAAGCTTTGAAATCATTCTGCACAATTTCAGAAACATTTGGCATCCCATCAAATGTAGCTTTCAAAAGAGGGGCAAAATCATCTCTGCTGAATTTCTTGCCATAATTTTCCATACGCCAGCTATGGATCATTTTCTTCCATTGCATTTTGAGTGGACGAAACAGGGCAACATCTAACGGTTGCAAGATGTGAGTCGAATTGGGAAATAAGGAAACAAGGATTATACCATTTTCGGAACAAAACTGACTTAGCGCCATAGTTAAATGAGAAGTGTGTCCATCGAGGAATAATATGACAGGTAATTCGATGTCATTCCGTATTAACCATGGATGAAAAATATTGCTAACATATTCGAAGAAACTCTCGCCTGTCATCCAGCCATTGTCAGATCGACCAACTCCCCAAGGAGAAATACACTTTTTCCTAGTACCTCCTATCGACATGTGAATATTTATTGAAAATCCAAGAATTTGAACTATTTTCACACAGAAATCGATCATTTATGCAAAATATAACTATAATGAACATAATTTGTTTCTTGTCAACGCACTATAAAACAATAATCAAGCTTTCAACTCACCTATTTTCTTAACAGTCTGATGAGTCCGAACTTAGAATCCGACAAATATCACGGAACTCATGGAATGGTAATTTCGTGTGAATTGCAGGTTTTCTTCTTCATCGACATAAACAAACCATATTAAAAAAGAAACCTGCATTTTTATTCAGGAAAAAAAAAAGAACACTGCATCCTTGAAGGAATTCTTGTTATTAATGAATATATTGAAAACTGTCGATAGTTGGGCCAGTGTCGATGATAGGTACAACTACCTTAGCTCAAATTCATCTAAAATATGATTGGGATATTGCCTATTATTAGTACTCTCTAGATACAATAGAAAAAGGTATTTGATAAACTTTCAGTATCATTTTCCACAAATGGTTTCAACTAAATAGTATGATCAGAAACGAAGATTTACCATCAGGGGTGTTAATACTGCATGCCTCTTCACGAGCATCATATCCTTTGAGATATGATGACCTGCCTGGAGCAGAACTCGAGCTGGATAATTTGTTCTTCTTGAACTCTGACATAATTTCAGATATTTGTTGAAGTAAGTCATCCATTTCAGTTTGGTTTATTTCTATCCCTGATGACCTAAAAGTATGAATATCATTATAAAGGCACAACACTGGCATAAAGTAAACAATAGATTTATTGAATAGATTGAAGAAAACGTTTTCTTTTGAAAATAGAATGGCAAAATAGTACTAACTTTCCTTTCAAATCTGTGGACTTGGCCAAATATTTTTTAACCAACTTTTGGATTCGGTCCCTGAAAGTGCGAATGCTTACATTCCGCCCAGTGATTTGCAACATATTAAGCTGGATTTATGCACGACGCTTTTTCGTTAATCTTTCATTTCATAATCATCAACGTTTTCACTAACTTGTTGAAACATTGGTAAACAATATAACCATTTATGCACCAAATTTGTCATTTATCTTTCATTTACGTTTCTTCAAGAGATGACCAACTTTTATCTTCATAACGAAAAATAAAGTGAAAATGTGGTTTGCGCAAGCGCGAATATAATGCCATCCTCTTTTCATAAAGTGTGGTTAGAAAACTGAAAAACTCCACATAACCTACAATCCGACAAAATCACAAAAGTTCAATAAAGTTTATAAGAAATTAAAATAAAAAATGTACGACGATGGTAGTTTAATTGACTTAGTTCGTCAGTATGCCTATATGATAAATCTGAAAAATCATACAGGAATAAAAACGAAAAGGAGAATGGCTGGAAGGCTATCGCAGATATCCTGCAATCAACCCGTAAGTATCCAACATCCTACCACCGTATTGGTATTAATTTTTTATTTCTACATTCATGCAAAAAACAGAACTTTATTGAGCTATATTTAGTGGAAAAAGACTTAGTGCAATAAAGTTTTTATTGCACTCATCTGTCATTCTACTTCAACGTGCTGTCATCATGACAAACATTTTCTATAATGCAACTGTGGTTATAGAAACGTCAGTCAAAAATTAATTCTGACAATTAACAGAATGGTACCTAGTGCCGCACCTCAATAAATCATTTTTTGCTTTTTGCATGAACGTAGAAAAAATGTTGTATGCAACTCATAGGCCGAGTTGGACAATTTCACGTCGAATGCAATAAACATTCACTTTTTGCACTTGTTGCATAAATAACTATTTATTCTGTAGCTGAAGAGTGTGAGCAACGCTGGTTGCTATTGCTGAATAGGTTTTGCACTGAGTTGCGCAAAGAAAAAACCATCCCTACAGAAAGTGCACCAAGACAAATTTGGCATATGTTTGATGATTTGATGTGGTTGAAACCTCATGTAATCCCTAGGCGGTGAGTTTTTAGATGATTTCAATATATCCAGTATATACTGACAATAAAAACTTTTCAGAACTAGAGGAAATGTTTCAGTTCAAAGGGTGTCAAATGTGTGGGATACCATGGCTCAACTTGAGTCCACCACAGAAAATAAAGAGAGTTAAGATGAATTATCTGACTCAGAATTATTAGAGTGTACCCAAAGCTCACAGAGCGAGTTAGCTGTTTCTGTTTTAGAGGACTCAGAGGAACAAAATATCCAGCCGAGCTGCTCTACACCAAAACAACAAAGGCTAGAATTGAAGGAGGTAAAGAACTCAGTTAAAAAGCTCAAGACATCCAGGGCTGAAAATAATAAGGCTGTAGGAGAGGCACTCACTGGAGCATTAAGTTCTTTCGCAACAGTGTTAAACAAGAACGACAGAAAATAAGACTGATCCAGATGACATATTTGGCATTGTGGTGGCTCAATATTTAAGAGAAATTAAAGACAGCAAGAAAAAAATAGTTGTCAAAGCTGAAATATTGCATTTAATAGAAAATGTGATGTAATGTGGCATAGTGGAAGAACCTTCCACTATGTAATGTGGAGTATTTCTGTTTGTTCCTTTTTTACTCTTTTTGTGATACCTATGTACCTGAATTCATTATGTTTTATTATTTGTACGAGAATGAGAGATTTATTTTTTTTATTTTTTAATAAATAGTTTTTTATCTGAATCATTATTCTTCTATTGTTATGAGAAATATTGACAGAAAATTATTCGACTAATGGTGGATCACTTGCACATAGTTTGAGAGGGTAGAAACGAAAAGAAGAAAATGTAAAATAAAATGTATTCAAAGAAAAAAGAAATCATTCAATATCACAAATACAAAATTTGGTGAATAATATATTTTAAAAAATATCAAGGTACTTCCATCCTGAAGTGTGTTGGAAGGCTTCCACGCATCACGTATGACTCCTGCCATGGCGAGCTCCCTTCAGGAGAGTTGAAATAATCACATACATTTTGCCTATCAATGAAAACATTTCTACTAGCATTGTTTGCCCCAACTCTTCCAACTCCTCTGATATTATTTTCCTGGCGCCCCAAACCTGGACGCACAATGCCATTTTCGTTTTCTTCATCCACATACCCAGTTGGACAATATTTTCTTTCATCAGGACTCATATCCTGCTCTCCTCTCTGTATGAAATTATGTAGTACAACACATGCTAACACTATATAATCACATGTGTATATACTTGTAGAGAGAGGTCTCCTCAATATTCTCCACCTTTGTGCTAGGATACCAAAGGGGTTCTCAATGGTCCTTCTTGCCCTAGATATTCTATAATTGGAGATTTTTTTTCATGGTCAAATGTTTTCCAGGAAATGGCCGCATTAAATGGGAGTGCAGGGGAAAAGCAGCATCAGCGATGAACAAATTTGGTGATGATATGTTTGTACCTGGAATGCACTGGGGTTCTGGAAGATCCAACTGGTTATTTAAAATTTTCATGCCAAAACCTGAATCTCTGAAAATGATGGAATCATGATTCCCTCCAGATGCACCTACATCTACAAGTGTGAACCTTTAATAGGAATCGCATGCAGCCATGAGAACAATGCTGTGTGTCTTTTTATAATTGAAAAAATGTGAACCTGCATTGAATGGGGCTTGTATTTCTACATGCTTCCCATCAATGGCTCCGAAACAATTTGGAATGTTCCATCTATTGAAGAACTCATCAGAAATTGTTTTCCATTGTTCTCTTGTAGGCTCTTTTAAAACTATGGGTTGCAAGGTTTCATATAAAACTCTTGTGGTTTCCTTCATCACATTGCTGACTGTTGATAAACCCAAATAATGACTAAAAGCCAGTTCCTGAAGGGAGCATTCTGCAGAAAGATAGCTGGAAAAGATGTGATCAATGACCATGCAACAATCATAAATAAAATTATATTTACTGTAGAGTCAGAATCAGTCGATGTGGAGGTGAAAGTGGATGTCTTGAGGGGTCTTTTTTTAGTTTGTCCTCCACCAAACTGAGTAAATAAAAGAACAACTTGGTGGTCATTCTAGAGTACCTAAAGAACATCTCTTCATCCTCCTGAACCATGGCTGTTAACAGGTTATTGAAGAGACCCTTTTCTTTTCGCAAACGATTTATCGGTCTCACCGCAAAACGTCTAGGCTTTCTCCTCATTAAAAAATAGTAGGCCGTACTGGCAATCAATAGAAATAGAATCCCCTCTTCAACTTCCATTGTTCAAATTTATCAAACTGGTGAGTGAAAATATGAAAACTCAAAAAGAGGCGGTAAAACCGGTATTTGTTCATAGAATTGTAAAAACACAAATGCACATATCTGGCTGAATACCTTAAAGACTATATTTCATGAAAAAGTAGAGTTTTATTTTAAGGAAATCTGTGCATAAATGTATAAAAATCCTTAATGAAAATGATTCTAGATGACAGTTAATGAAAGCGAAAGAGTAATGATAAAGCGATGTGCATAAATCAGCCTTAAATCTGAATTGTTCCCCATCTTCTGAGATCCTCATAAGGGTTTTGTCCATGCACTTCTCTGGCCAAATGTAAAACGAAATCTTCAGAATATCGAAATCTTGGGCCTTTGTCACTCATGTTTGGCGATTTAAATTGATATGAAATTTGTGAAATGGTAGGTAGGTACCTCCTGTTAATTAAATATTACAAAAAAGAATGAACAAACTGAACTAAGTTTTTATGGTTAGGTAACGACAAGGGCGCCACGCGGCGGTTACGTGCGGAATGACAGTATCGTATGCGTTTGCACTTCAACACCATAGAAATAATAATAGACACTATTATTTCTATGTTCAACACTCAAATTCTACGATCGTATTACGTACGTAACGACAGCGTACGCTATCTCTACGTGCGTAAATCTCTATACGTATGGCGTTCTACTTCAACTCTCTAATTTTCCGTAACTTGCAAGAATGCACGGTGGAGAACAGAATTCGAACATACGGATTATTCGTAGTCCTTATAACACGGTGGCACGCTTCAGGTAGGTTAGAATTCGTGCTGCAAGAACAGGGTCCCTTGATGTGAATTGACGAATTTGTTATCTTGTTAGATGACAAATACGTCAGTCTGCATCAAGGGAGCATAGGCTAACGATTTGACTAGCATTCATTATTGGAATAGAATATATATGTGCACATATATCTAAATGGAATGATCTGCTGTATTCAAGTACATAAAATGTTAAATAAAATATAAAAATGTTATGTATTTTCTTGTTATTCGACCCATGTTTCAACAAGAATGTAACCTGTGCCGTGCCTTCGTAAATCTGTGGTAGAAATAATTGCATTGCAAACTACTCATAAATCCAATGAACTACCTCCACTGCATATTAGAAAGTTATTTGAACGACACGTCTCACGACGTTAGGTAAGATTTACTAAATTAGCAAGGTGACGATTTCGATACGACATCTGGTGGGCATATTTGAACCAGTTTGAGACGAAATTCAAGGTCATTTTTGTTATTATTTTCATAATATTCAAAATATTCATATTTTATGTAAATCCATTCTACAAATTATGTTAATTTTCTCTTCTTGCCTCTCAGGACGTGAACTTCATGTTTCAATTACCGACTAAATTTTCTATTTATTCATAAACTATAAATCAAAAAACCTCCCCAGAAACTGCGGAATCATCTGTTTTCTAGATGGTTGCATGGTCCCAAAAGAAATATGTACCTTGGAACTAAGATGGCCCCCAACGGTCGATCACCTTGCCAATTGAGTTCAATGAAATGATTTTCGTTTCAATGTGAAATAACGAACCAATAAAATATGATATACGTATGAAAAGATTATATGAGTAGCCGTTAGAACTCGTTTTTCGTCAAAAGTAGATTTTCGTAGTAAAAATTAGAGACAGTTGATTCTGTAGCGTTTCGATAGCCTTATTGTGGTTCGATTTACGTGGATGTTATCCTGACAAATATGATGCAATGGATTTATATTAATATGTATATATAAGTACAACAAGTTAAGAGGAAAAGGGTTAATTCGGTTGCACTACAACGACTTACCACTCGTATGATTGACAGGAGCACCTGAAACCAGATCCTCTTCTCGAAGGGCCCTTCTGGATGGACGTAGGGACACGGGTGGTAAGGCACGGTTATGCCGGTGACGAGAAGCACAAACAATTATTCCGGTGAAGATCAGCACAAACACTTAATTGTCTCAATTGTGAGGACTTGCAATAAAAAACCATCAAACTTGAGCGAACATCGAATTATGTAAGGGAATTTAGTTTAATTGGTTAGCAAAAGCACGAGGAGCAACAGGAATCGCCTGTTCTCAGCGGAGAGCGTATGAAGATGTCGCACGACTCCGGGTCTTATCAGTACTAGTTTTTGTTCATGTCACTCGCGACAATGTGATATACAGGTCGTTCTAGTGCAACAATAATATACGCGAGTTATGAAAAATAATACAATAATTAATTAAATTATTATGAAAGGAAACAACATTAAGGCTTTCCGCAACATTCTGCCCCGAGTAAATGCAATTGTAGCATTTAAAAAAAATATATTTTATCAAAACAAAAAAAAAAAAAACATATTATTACCCAAAATAAAAAAAAAATAAAAAATATTACTAAGCATTGAGTCCAGTAAGTGTGAATATTAAAACTAGATAATGAGGTCACTGACTCTAAGTATCGTGACCCTCAGAAATCGGAAGTGGACACAGCTTGACCAGTGAGCGCGTCAATGTACCAGTAGCAGTCCTGACAACGGCCACCCTGGCAACACCGTCCCGACCGAAATGAAGAGTCAGAATGCGCCCCAGAATCCACTGACATGGAGGAATATTTTCTGCCTTGATTAACACCATAGATCCTACTTCAGGAGTGGGAGTATCAGGTTTGAGCCATTTACCCCTCTGCTGAAGGGTGTGCAAATACTCTCCATGCCAGCGTTTCCAGAAGTCCTGGTGAAGTCTTTGAATCATTTGCCAACGGGACAATCGATTTAAATTGAGGGGAGTGAAATCAGGTATAGGTAATGCAGAGACCGGTTCCAGGGTTAAGAAGTGATTAGGGGTTAGCGCGTTGATATCTTCAATATCGTGAGTCAAAGGACTGAGAGGGCGTGAATTCAATGTAGATTCAATCAAAGTTAAAACTGTGTAAAATTCCTCATAGGTGAGGAGTTGTTGCCCAATTATTCGCGATAGATGACCTTTGACCGATTTCACCCCACTCTCCCACAGTCCACCCCAATGAGGCGAGGCGGCAGGTATAAAGGAATGAACAATTTTTTCATGGGCAGCAGCGTTTTTCATCAAATTATTCAGCTCTCGACTGGATCCTTGAAAATTGGTACCGTTATCACTATATATGTGAGAAACCCTCCCCCTCCGTGCGATGAATCTTTGTAATGCGGCTAAAAAGGTGTCGGTGGTTAAATCACTTGCAAGCTCCAGATGGAATGCTTTCGTGGTGGAACAAACAAACAGGCACAGATACCCTTCACATGTTTTCACGCCCCTATGGCGGGTCATAGTTAACAGAAATGGGCCGCCATAATCCACTCCCACATGACTGAAACTTTTCACTTGAGATATTCGTGAAGCCGGTAAATCGCCCATAGGGGGTTGGAATGCAATGGGTTTTGTCTTCCAACAGCGCACACATTTAGTGAGAACATAGTTGATCGCTCGTTTTGGAGACAAAATCCAGAATTGTTGGGATAAAAGGAAATGAGTAGTACGAAACCCAGCATGAAGGTGTTTTTTGTGGTAAAACTCAATCAGTAAGGTAGTTAAACGACTATTGCGGGGTAGTAAAATTGGAAACTTTGCATCATGTGGTAATGACGAATATCTTAGTCGACCACCGACCCTCAGTATTTGAGATTTTTCATCTTTGAATACATGTAATTTTCGGAGAGGTTTGGAAAACACGTTAGTTTGAAGTTCGTCAGCAAAATGTAACTGCTGAGTTCGTTTGACTACAATGAGCAAAGCATTGAATAATTCGATATTTGTGAGGGGTCCTTTTCTACGAGAGGAGGGGTTAGCAGAATTGAAAATGAAGCGCAGCAAGAAAGCGAGGATTCGTTGCAGAGTTGTGAAGGAGGAAAAATTAGCGAGCAACTCATCAATAAAATTGGTTTCAGGCGAGTAAGTGAAAAGAGTTAATTTGCGTTCCTCGTCGTGAGGAGGCTTACAAATAAATGATGATGCGGGATATTCCAACCAAGGAGTGAGAGAATTGCGCAAAAATTGAGGTCCATGAAACCACAGCATATTATCAATTAATTCAGAGGGAAAAAGTCCACGCGAAGCAACATCTGCTGAATTATTTTTTGAGTCTACGTAAAACCAGTTATCAGGAGGTATTCTTTGTTGCACATAGACCACTCGATTAGCAACAAAAGTTTTTGATTCATGAGGCGACCGTTTGATCCAGTGTAGAGCGATTTGAGAATCCGACCATGCACAAATAGTAGTAATATTCATATGATGCTGTAAAATATTTTGGACAAATGAAATCAACTTAGAGAGCATAACAGCGGCACACAACTCGAGTCGTGGTATGGTAATTCTCTTTAGAGGAGCTACTTTCGACTTTCCACACACAAAGTGTGTTGAAATGACAGAATTGGGGTTGATGGTTCTCAGATAAATAACACAAGCATATCCCTTTTCGCTGGCGTCACAGAATCCGTGAAGTTCGGACACAACTGATGACATAAGGCGACGGGTTATTTTCAAGTTGGACAATAGCGGCAGTTCATTTTTATATTGTGTCCAAACACGAGTGATCTCATCCGTTGGGGTATCATCCCAACCTAGGTTTGAGACCCATAGGCGTTGAATTAGGTATTTTGTGAAGAATGTAATTGGACACAGGAGGCCTAAGGGATCGTACACGCGAGCCAGCTCACTTAACATGAGCCTTTTTGTGCATGAGTTTGTCTCAGCGGGTTTGACAGAAAAAGCGAAGCAGTCCGAGATGGGGTTCCAGTGTAATCCTAAAACTTTCAGCGACATATCAGGATCAAATAATAAAGGATTACTTGATAAATGTGAGGGAGGTAGGTCCGTCAATAAAGAAGGCTCATTTGTAGACCATTTGCGAAGTTCAAAACCACCATGTTGCATCAAGGCATTTAGTTCCGAAATCGAATTACGGGCTTCTTCAATGGTGGAGGCGCCGAAAACAAAATCATCGACGTAAGACGATCGTCGAATTATATCAGCAGCAACTGGAAATCGTTCCCCTTCATCGTCAGCCAACTGAAGTAGAGTTCTAAGAGCCAAGTATGGAGACGAGGTGAGACCGTAAACGACAGTGTTTAGTACATAATCCTGAATTGGGTCATGCGGCGAGAATCTCCAGACTATTCTTTGATAGTCTCTATGCGAGGGATCAACAAGTATCATACGATACATTTGTCGTATGTCGGCGCAAAGAGCATAGGTGTGGCAGCGAAAATTCATTAAAATAGTGATGATGTCCTGTTGTAATTTTGGGCCTGTGAGCAGACAATCATTTAAAGAGGGTTGGTTAGGAAGCTTTGCAGAACCATTGAAAACCACTCTCAATTTCGTAGTGAGGCTTTCCGGTTTCTGAACGCAGTGGTGGGGAATGTAGTAGACCCGATCAGAAGCGGCATTTTCCGAGACGAGCGACATATGATTCAAGTCTAGGTATTCCCGCATAAAATCTTTATATTGTGTATAGAGAGCAGGCTGTTTCATAAGTCTACGCTCCAAAGTATAAAATCTTGTCACTGCCAAATCACGAATTCTAGGAAATGTGGGATTTAGATCTCTAAAGGGCAAAAAAACTGTATAGCGACCTGCAAGATCTCTGAAATGAGTGGAGGTAAAATGTTCTTCACATAAAGCTTCTTCAGGTGATGTTGATTTCACCTCTGGGACTTCCTCCACCTCCCAGAATTTTTTCAATGTCCCCTCTACATTTGCAGTTTCTGAAGCATGAGAGTAAAATGAGGAAATTGTGGGACTGAAACTTTGCAATCGTCCCATGACGATGTAACCAAACACCGTGTTTATAGCTTCTGGAGCATCAGAATTTCCGGAAACTTTACCATTCAATAATATTCTTGGGAAAATATCTGCACCCAAAAGGACGTCTACAGCACTTGGAGAATGGAAGTGTCGATCAGCAAGTTGCAAGTTTGAGAGATGTGACCAATTTTCGAATGAGAGTTTGGAGGCGGGTAAATGATCACATATTTTATTCAAGATTATGGCATCAGTGTATAGACTAGGACTGTCCTTTTTAATCGGTTTGATTGCGAGGATGAGTTGACCGTTGGTTGAACAAGAATGCATGGTGCCTATTCCTTTGATTTCTATGGACGACTGAGAATGAGGCAAACCTAACTTATGAGCAGCTCGTTTTGTAATAAACGAGCTCATACTTCCACTGTCAATAATACACCGTAGGGGTTGGTACGTTCCTCGGTTATCAAGAACGTCTATCCAGGCAGTGGCTAATAGCACGGCGGTATTCACGTTGATCTCGGTTCCCGCCAAACACGTAGTACTACCACTGCTCGCGGAGGTACTAGGTGGAGACGAATTATTTTTATCATTACTAAGTCGATTACCAACTTGGTTTGCAGAACTATAGGAGGGTTGACTTTCTGATCTAGATGAATTATTTGGTCTATCAACGTGCAGTAACGTATGGTGATATCTAGATTTGCATTTTTTACAAGTATAATTTGATTTACAGGAACGGATATCATGAGCACTGCTTAAACAATTGAAGCATAGATGAGCGGATCTACAAAATGAATAACGTTCTTGTTCGGATTTGGCAGCAAAGGCATCACATGTATACAATGAGTGATTTTCTTTGCACAGGGCGCAATTAGTAGAAGGAGATTTATTAACAAAAAAAGTAGAAGTCATAGAAGTGCGGTTTGGCGAAGGCGTAGAAGCGGGTAGTTTAGTTGAAGTAATGCGTTTTTGATGAAACGAAGATTGCGAGAAGTTAAGTATTTCAAGAGCGGCGCAGTGCTTGTTCAAAAAACCGACAAGATTCGTGTAGCTAGGAATATCTGAGGAACGATGTTCCAACTCAAATCGAGTAACAATAGCTTGATCCAACCGTTTCAGAAGCATCATAACAAGTACAAAATCCCAATGTTCTGTAGGGAAGTTCATTTGTTTGAGCGCAGCCAAGTTTTCTGAATAGGTGTCTAATAGTTTTCGAAGAGAGATGGTATTATCGGAAAGGACTTTGGGAGAATTTTCCAGTTCAAGCCAATGAGCCTGAGCGCGTAATCGTGTTTGTGCGTATCTTTCTTCTAATGTTTTGTATGCAATTTCGTAATTATCTGAAATGAGTGGTAGAGTGCGAACTAGCGATAAAGGCGGACCATGTAACGAAGATACTAAGTAATTAAATTTTTCGATCTCAGTCAATGACGTATTAGTATGCACGAGAGCATTGAACAGTTCTAAATATGACGGAAATGCTTTATAATCTCCACCAAATTTGGGCAATTCGATTTTTGGCAGATGAATATTGAACGAAGTACTACCACCAGGCGTAGCTAGAGTTGAATTCAATCCCGGCAATGCAGTAGAATTGAGAGTTTCAAACAGGTCAGTGTACACGCTCTTGATGAAATAATAATCTTCAAGAAATCCCTCACGCGCACCATCCTCATTTGTGACGTCGCTATCTGCGATAGTCAACAGCGTCGAGACAACGGAGCTATGTTGCTTCAAAAATTCATCGCGCGTTTCGTCTAAATCGGCGCACCGGACTTTAAACATCGTCCGAACGGATTTATCAAGTTTGGCACGATCCGCTAAATTACGAATAATATAAATTTCATTCATACTTGTTGTCCGATAGGTTTGATACTTCTTCAATTTATCCGCCATGATTAAGTAAATGTGATTATTTTAGCACAAAGGGAATTCGACCGTTGTCTAAAAAACAAAAAACAGCGCACAATCGATACGAAATTGATAAATGGTCAGCTGATTCCACAGCGAGTTCAAGGAACGATTTCGAATTTCGATATCAAATGGTCAAGAGTCGAGCATGAACTGGACTAATTGAACACGCCCACCTGACACCTAAACGGCGCAGTGTCCACCTCGTTACTCGATATGTGTTTGGAAGAATTCGAACTAGGTAATGAATACGTGAATAAACGGCATTTAAATGGCGGACACAATGAAACTTTTGTTGGCGACTGATTTCGCGCGAGAAATTTGAGTTTTCGTTACACAGATTTATTTTACGAAGTATTCAGCATTGAAAATTATGAAAATTGTTGAAGAATATGCGGTTTCACGCGAATTATGCAATTGGATCACCAATTTAGCTACAAATACCTGAACTCAATGCGAAAATAAAATTTCAAAATTTCAAAAAAACAACTAAGGGCATAACCTCTTCTAAACAGGTTGAAAATCCGGCTCGAAGGACCAATGTAGCGTTTCGATAGCCTTATTGTGGTTCGATTTACGTGGATGTTATCCTGACAAATATGATGCAATGGATTTATATTAATATGTATATATAAGTACAACAAGTTAAGAGGAAAAGGGTTAATTCGGTTGCACTACAACGACTTACCACTCGTATGATTGACAGGAGCACCTGAAACCAGATCCTCTTCTCGAAGGGCCCTTCTGGATGGACGTAGGGACACGGGTGGTAAGGCACGGTTATGCCGGTGACGAGAAGCACAAACAATTATTCCGGTGAAGATCAGCACAAACACTTAATTGTCTCAATTGTGAGGACTTGCAATAAAAAACCATCAAACTTGAGCGAACATCGAATTATGTAAGGGAATTTAGTTTAATTGGTTAGCAAAAGCACGAGGAGCAACAGGAATCGCCTGTTCTCAGCGGAGAGCGTATGAAGATGTCGCACGACTCCGGGTCTTATCAGTACTAGTTTTTGTTCATGTCACTCGCGACAATGTGATATACAGGTCGTTCTAGTGCAACAATAATATACGCGAGTTATGAAAAATAATACAATAATTAATTAAATTATTATGAAAGGAAACAACATTAAGGCTTTCCGCAACAGATTCGATATGGTGCGTGAAACCATCCTTTATGCATAGTTCAGTGGAAGCAATGATGACAGATGGACTGAGTCAGAATTCTTCCTAGTTTCAAGTCAATTTCTGATTTCAACAAACCAAGACTATAAATGTCTAAACTAGTTCTTACAGTAAATCTAGTTCAGACTGAAATCAGGTTTTCGCGGTAACATATAAATACAAATCACAATACGCCAATGATTTCACAGGCATAAAAAGACAGTTTCAAATTGTTACCGATGACATGCTTTGTATAATGCAAAGTACTATAAAATTCTCACTACATCGGATTTTTTTCTCGAACCGGCAACTGTGTAATTTGCATTCAAATCATCATCGATAGTGGCGATCCCGCCGCCCCGTGACAGGTTTGGAAAGCATTCTCATTTAATTGTAATTTCGTGATATCAAGTTGGGTGGTTGCCTATCTGTTCGTCATGTTGTGGGCACGCTCTAGGATAGGGACTTGACGCACCAGTCCATTGTAGCCATCTTAATGATACCTTGGTTTCTTGTTCCATTTAGGTATCGAATCACCCTCTTCATATTAGATACATCTTTGTCTGTTGGATTCTCCATGCTTCTACTTTTATATTCCACAGCATATGTGATATCAGGGCGAGTTATGTTGGAAAGATAAAGCAAACTTCCTATCAATTCTCGATATGGAAAGTTTTTGTTCAGCATAATTTCTTCTTTTGTATTTACTGTAAGAGGTGTTGCAGCTGGTTTTGAGTTTTCCATGTTGAATGTTTTCAAAACATGATCAACATATTTCCCTTGACTTAGAATTATGGAATTTGTATTCCTTTCAATTTCAATACCAAGGAAAATTTTAGTTTTTCAGAAGATTGATCATTTCTCTTTCATCATTTCCCATCAGTATTCCGTCATCCACATTTATGGCAAGTATAAGTGAACTGTTATTGGTTTTGAAAATACAGTTTTCAGTTTCAAGAGCATTGAGTCTATTTTTTAGGAAATTTGTAAAAGTTTTATTCCATTCAAAAGGTGCCTGTTTTAGGCCATATAGGGACTTTTGAAGTTTGCATACCTTATTATTTTCTGAATAACCTTCTGGTATCTTCATGTAGATTTCCTCAGCCAATTCTCCATAAAGGAAAGCGGTTTTGACATCAAATTTCTCAATAGGGTAATTATAATGTGCTGCTATCGCAAACAAAATTCTCAAGGAACTCATATTTACCACTGGACTAAATGTTTCTTTGTAGTCTATACCATGTCTTTGCTCACAGCCTCGTACAACCAGTCTTGCTTTGTATCTCCCATTTTCCTTAACTCTAAATACCCATTTGCTGGATAGAATCTTCTTATCATTTGCCTCCCGTTCATCCACCGATACCCATGTGTTATTTTTCTGTAGTGACTCTTTTTCTTCATTTATGGCTGTTAACCACTTTTGCTTTTCTTCATTGTTGATTGCTCCTTCATAAGATAGGAGTACATAATCATCATATCTCGCAGGAGCCCTTACTTCTCTTCCACTTCTAGTTATTTGACCTTCTCCGAATCTTATCATTTCTTCATCTGCAGGAAATTCTTCTTCACTAACTATTTCTTCTTGAAATTCCTCTGTATTTTCTAGGTCTGAATTATTCTCACCTTGGTCTTCATCAATTTCATTTTTAGATATCTCTGGGGCTGCTGATTCAATGGTTATTTTTACTTCACTTTTATCTAGGGTTTTGTGTCTATTGATTTGACTAATGCATTAGTTATCCATGGTGATATTTTATAATTTTTTGTACGCTTTTCTTTCATTTCAGTGCAGCTGTCAATTGCGTTGGAGAGTATACTCACAAAGATATAGTTGCAGTATCTGGATCAGCTGCCGAGTACACCGATTCCCAAGATGTGTCACTGATGGTGTCTTCTAGTTTGTTATAATCAATATGCTTTATATAATGCTTATCGTTCAGTGTTTCTTTGGGATTATCTAACATTAATTGTAATACGATTGTGTAGTGATCGATTATGTCCGTTTGTATTATTATAGGTAGTATATTCTCGAAGTGTTCATTTTTTATCATTTTCATAAATATGTGATCGATGCATGACGGCTTTTGATGTGGCTGATTTCGGGTGACTGAATTTATTGTTGATAAGTAACCATATTCATTCAATACGTTCGTGTATTCGACGACCTGATCTTTATTATCTAAGAGAACTATATTGATATCACCAACGAAAATGTTATATTCTTCTCTTTGATTTTCATGGATTTCCATATAACTATTCAGGTTCCTGATGAATTTATCAATATCTGATGATGGTGACCTGTAAACGGCGGTGACAATGATATTACTCTTTTGGTCCAACTTGATTTTCAATCTGAGGAATATTATATCGTTTATCTTATTCAATGTATATGTGAATTCCAAATTCGATTTGACATATACCACAACTCCATCATTTTGGTTGAATTTGCTTTCATTATAAATCATTTCATAGCCATTTATTTTATACAAATTAGGATCTTGTATTATCCAAGTTTCTGTTAAAATAACGCAGTCTATATCAGTATGCATTTTCTCTAAAATTACTTTGAATTCATCTAGGTTCTTATTCAGACTTCGAATATTATTTTGAATCACTTTGAAGGTATTTTTAGAGTTTATTCCTAAGATTTCCTTGCACTCTTGTATGTCTTTCAAGGTCAATTTTTCGATTGTCTCAAGGTCGAAGTCTCTCAAGTATTGATCCATGTTCAAGATAATTAATCCTTTATCGCCTAATCGGTATTATTCATTAATGCAGGAATTGTCTATACAGGCTGATTCACGGTGGATGGCACATTAGACGTTTCTGGTGAACCAGACAACGGATCATTTTGAAAATTCAATGGAGGGCATATTCGGACATTCTCTAGCCAACTAAAATATTTTCGACAATGCGGCGTTGCCGCTTCTATTGTATTTTATTGCATTTTTAGATTCTCCCTGAAGAGCTGATTTCATCGGTGTATCACACTTAGGGTCTAGCGGAAATGATTACAGAGATATAGGGTGTGAAAAACCAACATTTTTCAACTTTAGGATTTTTTTGTGTCGAAACTATTCATCATTGGTCAAAACGGCTTACATGTCCCCATCTCAACTTTTGATCAACTATCTACTGACATTTAATTGAAACAAATACAGGGTGGTGCAGAATTCAGAATCTTGATCACCTGGTATATGTTCCAATTAAATATCAGTAGATAGTTGATCAAAAGTTGAGATAGGGACATGTAAGCCGTTTTGACCAATGATGAATAGTTTCGACACAAAAAAATCCTAAAGTTGAAAAATGTCGATTTTTCACACCCTATATCTCTGTAATCATTTCCGCTAGACCCTAAGTGTGATACATCGATGAAATCAGCTCTTCAGGAAGAATCTAAAAATGCAATAAAATACAGAGTGTTCCATTTGAAAAATCAAAGTTGCTACTGCTTTCTAATAGAAGCGGCAACACCGCATTGTCGAAAATATTTTAGTTGGCTAGAGAATGTCCGAATATGCCCTCCATTGAATTTTCAAAATGATCCGTTGTCTGGTTCACCAGAAACGTCTAATGTGCCATCCACCGTGAATCAGCCTGTATATATGATTATGAATGAAGATAAGAAACTATGTAATTGGAAGATAAAAATATAAACTGTATTGACTAACCTACTCCAGGTATTTTTTTGAGACCTCATATAATAGATACGTTAAATCTAAATATAATAAATTGACTGAAACCTAGAATACAATAATAAACATACATACATATGTGAAAACGAAACTACTTATTTTGCACCTGACCTACGCCTTCCAACGGCTTTCGCTCCTCTATTCTTAGTAGTGTTACTCAAAATTAGTTGTTTTTGTATGATCTCAGTCTTTGTTTTTCTTGTGGTGCAGTTTGCTTCTTTTCCACTACTCTCGAGACGTCTGTAGAGTTCTTACTGTTGCTGGGAATTTGTTTGTCGTTGGAAGATGGTAGCAGGCTCTGGACGGTTGTAGGCGTGCCTGGAGTGCTGTTGGGTGTAACTATTTTCTTTCCGCCGTTTTCTAGTGCCAGGAGTTCCAATGGTGTATAGGTTTTACCGTCCACGTGTAGCCTATTACTTTTTATGAAACACTCCTTATTTCCGTCTTGTCTAGCCAAAATGAGGTGCTTCCTGAGTGTCTTATGATGTTCCCTTTGAATGGGCGTTAGATCATTCGAAACGCTTATTTCTGTACCCTTGAGATGTTTGCAGTTCTGCAGTATTTCTTTCTTCTTCAAAAACGCGTGAAATTCTATCTTGAGAGGACTTTTCTCACTGTTTCCCAAGAAGTAGTAATCGTTTATATCTTGTTCGCGTAGATCAGTTTTCAGTACGCTTTTAAGTTTTTCACACAACGTACCACAATTAACAATATCACTTCTTTCTGTCAGCCCAAAGATCAGATTATTTTTGATGTAGAAGGCTTTCTCAACATCAGGAGGCCACCAGAAGAAAGTGAAGAGATGATTTTGTTGCAGACAGATTATCCTCAACATGAGTCATTGGAAAATGTACCAGAAACAGAAGACTTCGGCACAGGTTATCTAGAACATGAAATGTTTGAGGCTGTATTCAGTGAAGGTGAAGATAATCAAGAGGACGTGGTAGTGGATAATGTCAATGTTTGGTCACAAAAAGGAAAATCATTAGAGGCAGATCAGAAAGCTATCCAATTAATGTTAGAGCTCAGAAGCTCTGAGACATTTGTCAAAAGATTTTATGATAAGAAAACTGCAAAACTGAAACTGTGGAAAGAGATTAGTGAGGAACTGAGTAAAAAGGGATATTTAGCAGATGCTGAAAAATGTAGGCAGAACTGGCAATGAAAAAAAGCAGGAACCTGCAAATTATAAATTGCTGCACAAAATTTTGAGTGCCAAGGATAAAGTCCAGTTAAAATACATAGCAGATACCATTGAATCTGAAACCATGACACCAGCTATCCCAACAGTAGTTGTTGATGCAGATGAAATTGAAGCTCCCTCATCTGAAATACCATCAACACCAGCATCAGGACCAAGTACATCCCGTGTTGAAAAAAAAAGGAAAGAGATCCTTACAAAATCTGACATAATAAATAAAATTGTGGAATGTAATGAACAAAATATTTCCATTCAGAAGGAAAGTACAGATAAAATCTGTACAGCTATTCAACAGCAAACCAATCTAATGGAAAAACAAATTCAACAGAAGGACAGACTATTGAACATATTTGAAAAAATGGTGAAATCTAAAAAAAAGAGGAGGCATAGTTCTTCAGAATCAGACTAAATGCTTGATACAGGACTCAAGTTAAAAACAATACTTCATTTTGTTGTTTCTGTAGTACCTATAAAGGTACTATTGAGTGATATGTATTCCAAAAAAGTTTTTTTCATGATCTCATGCTTGGAATATTTTCGTTTTGTTCATTTGTTGTTAGTTTGATGTGATACAACATGTGATGATATTATTCTAGTGTTTGGTTGTTTCAGTAGTTTGAAGGTTTTGAGATCCTAGATTTTTATTTTTCATGATCTCATTCTCAGAATATTTTTGTTTCATTTATTTGTTCTTAGTTTTTACATGATTGTGATAATATGATATTATTCTAGTGTAGATTACCATAATTATTGACATTAATATACTGTAGAATCCTCCAGCGTCCTTTTAGTTGTCCAAAAGAATGCTCAATGACTACTCTTTGCTGGCTTAGAGCTCTGTTAAATTTCCTCTGGTATTGAGTTATACCAGGTGTGAACCTTAAATTAGCAGGATTGTAATTTCACTTTAGTGTTGACAAGACTATATGAGTGTAACTTTATACTTAATAGTGAAAAACCTCACTTGTAGGGTGTCATTATCCAACTCTTACATGGATATGCAGAATCTGCCACAAGGTGATATTTTCCAAAAAAATAATTGTGTGCACCATTCTTCACTATGTCTCGGTGGAGACTTGACTCCCATAATATCTGAAAGGATTAAATGCATTTGGATGTGAATTAACTCCTGAATATTGAACTTTTTTCATACTCGTGCATCATGTAATGATCCAGGATAACCCACAGATATGTTAATATATTTCATATTTGATACACATACAGCTTGCATGGTGATTGAATGATCAAAATGTCTATCCTGGTAGCTGTCATGTTGTAATTTATTAACTTTAAGTTTAAAATGGCAACCATCCATGGCTCCTATGACACCTTAAACAAATCTCTGTATTTGAATGATTTCTCATGAAATGAGTAGGTTTATATTATACTACCTGGTAGTTTACTTTTTTTCCTGAATCCACTTTCAATTCCTATGCATTCTTCTACAGTGGGCCATTTTATCAATTGATATTTCAAAGTCTCAAATATACTTAATATTTTTGTGATAGACGTGTGTACAGACTTCAGAGCCACATTGAACCTGTCCGCTATTGTGTTCATGCTACAACCTTTGCTAACATACCACAAAAATATCATCAATATTTTTTCAAGAGTCAAAGGCTTGCTTCTTCCTCCTGGGTATTTTGGTACCTTATAATACCTGCCAACTAGCTCTAATAAATTGTAGAACGATTTTTTTTTCATTCGGAACAGCATATGAAAATCATAATCCAAATATTTCTGAATCCAATCTTCATCTACAAGGGGCATTCTAAAATGTTCATCATCTTCCAGTATTTGAATGATCCAGGTATTGAAAGAGTTAATTCCCGATGAATTTATGGCTGCTAACAAAGCATGTGGTGAAATGTGAGTAGTATCTTCCATAAACTCTGGTATTAATGAACTTTGTATACTATTATCCATTTTCCTCTGAAATTCTCAAATATCAAACCAAGAACATAAAAACAGATAAATAACTGACACAAAAAATGACTTACAAATTGAAATATGCATGTATTCATGGCGGACAAGGGTTTAGACCAAAAAAGAATAAGGAAGGACCTCAACGGATACACCAAGGGTAAGATCTTGTTATTTTTCAATCTCATTTTGTTCTTATTGAAATATAACCTTATTATAATAATTCATATATTGTTTGTTTCCAGAACTTTGAAGAAAGGCTGTGAGGCACATATTAATATTGGTTTGACCACAGATGGTAAATCTCTCATTGTGGAAACAATGAATAATAATCACAATCATGAAAAATAATACCAAATATTCTTCTAGAGAACTATTTAAACAACTAACAAGACAAAGAAGGCTAACAAATGAGGATAAGAAAAATGCAGAAATGATGATGAAATTAAAAGTAAATAAAAAACTACTTCAAGCAGACCTTGTAAAAAAAAGTGGAAACGCCATTCCTCTCAAAGACTGATCCAATATCCATACCTCATCCCAATCATTTAATAATGGCTTTGAAGAAATTGTACAAAAACTTACATCACAATATAATTGAGAAGAGGGAACATTCGGTGCATTATTTTTTCAAGATCTTCACATGAAAAAATCATTTAGTTTGTTTCCAGAAATGTTGTTTCTAGATGGAACTTATAAACTTATGAATATTCTCTGTCCAGTCTATGTCATGGCAGTGGAGAATTCCCTTGGAACTACTGATGTAGTAGGTATTGGTATAGTAGTATCAGAAAACAAGGAGTCTATCAGCTGGAAGTTGGAAAAGTAAACAATTTATTATTTAGTAGATATGTGCAGAGTAATAAAATTTTGTATTTACAGATTTAAAGAAAGGAATGATAAATGGCAAGAAATAGCTGTTATCATGACAGATATATGTGCAACTGAACGCCAAGCCATATCAGAACAGCTACCAAATGCATCCAAATTGATTTGCATTTTCCACACACTTCAGATTTTTCGAAGAGAAATAACATTAATGAAATTGAAAGTTACAGCTGAAGAAGTCGAGACTTCTTTGCAGTGTTTACAGAAAATTACATATGCAGAATCTGAGGAGCATTACAATGTTTTACTAGATGATATGAAAAATAGTGCTCCTAGATCAGTTCTGGAATATTATATGAAAAATTGGTATGACATAAGAAATGAGTGGGTGAAAGGACTAACTGCAAAACTGGAAACTTTTTAAATTCTACAAACAATAGAAAGTCTGAATGCAAAACTAAAGTCAGTTATTTCAACATATAGTACATTTGATGAATTCATTGATATAAGCTAATTATACTACTAAACATCAAAAGACCCCAATTCGAAAATGAATTGAGTAAGATGATTATCAAAAGTATTTACAATGTTAGCCATTCAAGTGCAGAAGTGCATTATTACAAAAATCTAACACCTTTTGCATTTAAACAAGTTGAACAAAACCTGAAGGCTATAAGTTCAGTTACTGCTTCCTCTCAATACAATTCCATAATTGAAGGCAACAAAATAATATGTTGCACAAAAAATGATAACATTAAATATGAGGTTTCTGAACTATCTTGTGACTGCTGTTTTTTCATCTCAATAAAACTGCCATGTTAACATGTACTTTCTTACAGAAAGCATCTTGGACTTGAGTTATTTCATGATAACTTATTCTCACAGCGTTGGACCAGAGGTTATATTGAGGTCAACAATAGAAATATATTCAACAGCAATGATGATAATCCTGTAGTACAACCACTCAAAGAAACCAGGTTAACTGCACCTGATGTATTAAATACAAAAAACATTAAATGCTCATCAGAAATTTAAAAAATCTGAAGCTATTTGTCTGAATCTTGCAAAACTATGCAGTGAAGTGTCTACTGAAGAAATCCACAAGAGAATGAGTATACTGATGGATTTGAAAAATAAATGGCAAAATCATGAACATGTGTATCTGGAGTCTAGTAGTAACAAAGAAAATAGCTCAGGAAATAATTTGAGCCATGGAAGGAACATGTCTCCAACTCCTACACTGAATGAATCCTTAGAAGAACATTTTTGTGTGAACCCCCTAACCTTGGACCACAGTTACTTTCATAGGGGAGATATTTTTGATGAGAGAGTTGAGAATACAAACACACAAGTATTTGATGATGTCCAAGAGTTTGATGTGATAATAGTAGATTGTTTTATTAGGATCAAAAGTGACACTTTGTTTGACAAGCGAATTTTGCATTAGCGAGGCGGAGCGTTTAGCGAAGCCGAGCGAAAGCAAAATTTGCGAGTCGAACAAAATCACTTTTGATCCGAATGAAACATGCCATTTTTTTTGCAACCGAAACAAATAACTCTAATAAATATGTGAAGTTACCACCAATACCGTGCCATATGTATGCAATGCAGCAAATAATCCGCGTGCGGTGAGAACATTCTACCTGCATCAACAGCAGGTTCATTCAATTTTCAAGGATGTTCGAATTGTAGTTTCAATATAAATACAATCACAGAGTGACATATTTGTGTATGGACCAGGTGCTCTAATGGCAAATACCGCGTCAGTGCCAGCTATAGAAACAAGACTTGAAAAATGTTAGGTTAGTGAGCACTTCAACAATAAGAAGAGCAATTATTTTTTCCTCTCCGTAATACAATGCTTATCGCTTGATAATCAAATGAAGGTTAACAATATCGTTGTTTGAGACAAAAAACTATTGCTTGCCGTGATTATCCAAAAACAAGTTATCCATCCCGAGAATAACGAATGAAATACAGATCAAGCAAGTATTTGAATCTTGAAGGCCTCCCTGATCAATACAAAAATACTTAACTGAGATGTTGATAATTCCAATACTAAAATATAATAAGGTGTATTTATATCTTCAGCATGGGTATGAAATGCCAAATCTGCTGAAATCGGGAACAAATCAGGTATGCCTCTCAACCCAAATAACCAACCGTCACAATGTTGTTTATTCTTGATGACGTCCAGTAGATCCTTTTTAGTTTCTAGGAGCTAAAGTTCAACTTTAGCTCCTAGGAACTAAAATTCAACTTTAGCTCCTAGGAACTAAATATGTTGCCTAGCAACATACCTATTTTTGTGTCAGTAATAGAAACGTCAATTTAAGAGCTAATTTTGGTATCAAAATGGACGACTTTTGTGTCGGTTGCAGAAAAATGAAATTATTTGTTCAGTTGAGAATGAGGATAAACGTGAGCCAGTTGTAATTGTAGATCCTGAGACGGTGAATGATGAAATCGACCTCAAAAATATTTTATTGCCAGTTAGTATGAATTTTGTAGCAGTTTTTCCTTGATCTTTGTTGGTGTCATTTTAATTCTCTTATGATTTTAGAACCATATCAAAAACCGGGGTAGACCAAAAGGCCAACATTTAACGGCGATTGGATTACCCAAAAATAGACCATCACTTCAAGAACAAAATAAAAAAATTAAAAAGAAGAAATAGGGGAAGGAAAGCTCTACAAAATATTATTTTATCAATAGGAACGCACGATGTTCTTCGAACATTATAGGGATTTCCTTTCGTGCGCTCCAAGCGATAAAAAAAAGTTGATATTTTTAAGAAAATAAATCTTATCAATAAGAGGACTGCAATTTATAATAAACTGAATGTGAGAAAAATTCTGAGTCAATTATTGAAATATTGAATTACTAGTAATATAGGGTGATTCACAGATACCTAGTATAAATACTATAAAATATTAATATCCAGCCTAACATGCTTGAAAGAAATGTTATTGCTGGTTTAGGAGATATAGGGTGTTCAAAGGAGAGATTGCATTCTAAAGTCTTTAAATAACTGTGAGTTTTAACAGCATGAACATGAAATTTTGTATAGTTTCAGGTATACTGACTCATTTTGTGATTGCTCATAGTGAAAAATCTGAAAGCCCGTTCAATTTTACATAAAAAATGTACTCTTTGTCGAATTGTCTAGCTCAAACGGTTTTTGCGTAGTCGCTCTTGAAGTGGCAGTGGAAAAAAAAGACAGTAATCATTTCTGTTCATCCAAGGATGACAATATATCACTAACGACGCCAACAATAAACGAACAGAATTTCAAAGTAGGTAACTGTTAGACCAAAGTTAAGGAAAATTTGAAATAAAATTTTCTGCAACATTTGAATGAAGCATGTTGGGTTTTGAATCTTCATATTTCTATCTGTAGTTCAGAGATTCCCCATTCTCGGTTAATCACCCTGTATAAAATATGATTAAAAATTTTCGAAATTAATTCAATTCAGTTTTGTACCGGGTGATTCATTAAGGGTAGCGAGGTACCATATCTCAGGAACTAGAAGTCGTACGAGGTTGAGAAAAAAATTTTATCGAGGAAATCGACCAAGGGAAATTGCTGGAAATAGTTTTTTAGTTTCTATATCTACCGCTGGAGGGCGTAATTGCTATGGTCGTATAAAAAATTGATTTTTCCAGCGAATTTCTCAACATGAGCTGAGGAACAGAAGCTACCATGCTAATGCTGTTAAAATAGTGCATCTTTTTGTTCCTACACTTCTTTTTGTACGATGTGAAATAAGGGCGGTAGACGAGGTTGAACCTTTCCTGACTAGAATACCTATACCTTTGATTTGACTAAACGGAACTCAGCAAATTTGGTCTTGTTCGAGAGAGTAATGTTTGTTGATTGAATTGAAGAAACACCAGTGTCATGCTGGTTCCAGCTGCACTCACTAGGGGGCCTAATTAAAACATTTCTGAATTTTTTGATTTTACCCCAAAATCTTGAATGGAATGATATAATTATTTTATCAGTTTTGGGAAGTGAATAAAATTTGCAAGAAATTGATTCAAACCGCATGTTGATATCTTCATTCGTTCCAAAGTTATCTCCTAGAGAATATCTATTAATGAATTTATTGAAGAAATAATTAATTTTTCTATTAGCATCCAAAGTTGCTGGATATCTGAATGCATATTCTCTTACGGCAATAACAGCATTTTGAAAACTTTCGAAATAAACAGCCAACATATCAAACGCTTCCTCGTTCGTGATCGGCATATTTCAAAGAATATAAATTGCTACTTCGAACAAATAATTGCGTTTATCTGTCACAAACAAATTGAACAATTCATGACAACTGGTCGTTTCCAAGGAAATTTAAAAAATAGAAGAATGAATTGTTTCTTCAATAAATTCATTAATAAATATTCTTTAGACGATAACTTTGAAACGAATGAAGATATCAACATGCTGTTTGAATTAATTTCTTGCAAATTTCATTCAATTTCCGAAACTGATGAAATAATTATATCATTCCATTCAAAATTTTGGGGTAAAATCAAAAAATTCAGAAATGTTTTAATTAGGCCATCTAGTGAGTGCAGCTGGAACCAGCATGACACTGGTGTTTCTTCAATTCAATCATCAAACATTACTCTCTCGAACGAGACCAAGTTTGCTGAATTCCGTTCAGTCAAATTAAAGGTATAGGTATTTTAGTCAGAAAAGGTTCAACCTCGTCTACCGCCCTTATTTCACATCGTACGAAAAGAAGTGTAGACACAAAAAGATGCACTATTTTAACAGCATTAGCGTGATAGCTTCTGTTCCTCAGCTCATGTTGAAAAATTCGCTGGAAAAATCAATTTTTTATACAACCATATCAATTACGCCCTCCAGCGGTAAATATAGAAACTAAAAAACTATTTCCAGCAATTTACCTTGGTCGATTTCCTCGATAGAATTTTTTTCTCAACCTCGTACGACTTCTAGTTCCTGAGATATGGTACCTCGCTACCCTTAATGAATCACCCGGTACATACTATGTTGTTGAAAAGATAACAATAATTCGTAAATTGAAGTAAAAGTGGTAACACCGTGTTCAATTTTTGAATCATTCTAGAGGTGGAGCAAGAGAAGCTCTTAATTCCCTTGCGGGATTTTAAGTTTTGTGATCTAGTCCCACTTGCGGGACTCTAGCCACTTCCAAAATATTTACTCTTGTAGAATTGTAGGTTATGTTTCTGGTTTTCCCAATCACCCACAACAGGAAGAGCACAGATTTATGAAAATTCGAATTCAATAAAATTCAAACTATTCACAGTGTACTTACTTGGGTTTTTAATGGTTTATTTTTTTTATTTTCAATTGCATTTCCTCGTTGGACCCAGCACTGGATCAAACGCCCCATAAGTCGAAACTTGTGCGGGGTTAGGAAAGCATACATTTTACAAACATCCATGGCCTAACTGGGAGTCGAACCCATGCCTCGGTGGGAGTCCTCATACGAACTCAGCGCCTTCGCGCTCTCGACCACCGGGCCGGTTTATTGAAATATGGAAAAGTAAGTGATTACTATAGAATACCATTGTACCTATATTAAAATCAGAGGATATTATTCAACCAGAAAACTATAGATTCTTTCTTAAACAAAACTAATGTATACTGTTTTCAGTTTCATATGTGAGGAATGTAGGGAGCCCTTCCAGCAAACACAATTATGTAAAATTGACATAAGTGTTACATAACTGACAATACGTGTTATGTAACTTTGTTATGTAAGACTTACATCACTGTTATGGCGAAATGTCCGCCACAAATACTACATGATTATTACGTAACAATTATGTCACTATTTTATATATATTTTATTAATTTCATTGCTATAAATAAGATGTTACGTATATAACAAGCTGACATAAATATTACATAACATTTTCTAGATGTTATGTAAAATTTACATCCCTATTATGTAAAAATGTCAGCTACAAATATGACTCCATTTTAATATAATATTGATGAAACTACTTGACTAATATCCGAAATGAATATCGGAATTTCACGAATAACCTCTTCACTTCACTAACTCACTTCACAGGCATATGCACATATTGATAACTAAGTACAATTATCTCAGTAGGTGATCCAAGCATATGCACATATTGATAACTAAGTACAATTATCTCAGTAGGTGATCCAAACTCTACACTCCATAATATCTATACTGATATTACTGATGATGATATATTGTTATAGAAATGTGCATGAGAGTTGGAAGTGGGCTAGTGTGAAAAAGAAGTTATTTGGCAATTTTTGATTGTGTGCGGGAAACTGTAACAGAGACAGATTAGTCATAAAATGCTTGATGGTTTATTATCTCCTATATCATTCAGTATTCACTTCAATTCTCCTCATGTACAAAAAGACTCTGCTCGAAAATTTTTAAGACTTTCTGTTCCAAATATTATGCATTATAGTACACAGTATAATTCATCAGTTGCTAACTTTAAAACAAAAAAACTGTCAAAAAATTATAGACTGAATAATGTTCAAATCGAATAAAATGGAATGTCCTGGATAGAAGATGATAAAACAACATCAACTATCAAACGAAAAACATGACCTTTATTTTTCTTTGAAAATAGTGAGACCATTTATGTATACTTCAAAAGTTCAAAAAATCAAAATTGTGAGTAGTCAAATTATATCTTTCTTCTTGATCTCCCAATTCAACCCTCCATTTAACCTCTGGTGACTAAATCGGAACCACCTTCCTGCTGGTTTATCTATCAGAGTAAGATATCGAAGGGTGTGTGATAATGATGGAGTCTGAAAAAATATTGCTTTGTTTTCATTTTTCAAATTAAAATCTAAAATATATATTACCAGATAATGATATTTCGATTGATTTCAAATCTCTGACTTCAATGTTTCCCCTCTGCCCTTACCAGGAACATTGTGTGGCCCCTATATAGATAGTCTCTCCCATCTTTACCACCTTGAGTTTTGAAAAGATGTACCTACCTGGAAAAGTATATACATTTCAGGATTCATCTTATTGGGGTTCTTCATGAACTTATTTATGAAACAAAAAATAATAATCACTGACAAAATGATTAAATTTCCATAACCAATAATAATAACTTTAATCCAGAATGTGAGACACTTTGGGGTTTTCACTGGGGTTTTCATCAGCCATCATGATCAATCACTGGCTTTTGTTCAATTTCATATGAGAATTGGAGTTTGACCAGATTATACCTCGGATTCTATCAATACCTACCAGATTCATCATTTATTCTAGGCATATTTAAAGGTGGATTCATGCAACATCAACTTGAATCAAAATGAATTTAAGATTTAAATGAATTTTAAATTAAGAATATATTGGTGTTCATGCAGCATCAATTAACGAAATCAATAAACTAGTAGTCATGCGCATTCCGTTCGATCATATGTCATAACTGTCAATATGCTGTCAATATTCAGTCAATATGTAACTCGTTCTATGGTTAGAAAACAGAAATCAGAACTCCAACCCTAACCTAAAATAGTTTTGTATTTTATTTATTATTGGAATCAGAGATTCTCTCCTGTTTGATTATACATTTGGAATCAATAGTGTCAATATGAAAACTTCGAGAAAAAAGCGTGCATTAATACTCAGTGCAGTAGTGCTATTGGGAGCCTCTTGTGTAATCAGAAAAAGGTTTAGGAGATTTGGTGTTAAACCTATTTTGAAACTGAGAAAGAAGTATGGACAATTTGAAAAGCTCTTTCAATATATGAAATCTAACGATGAGGACGAATTTTTTGCTTATACCCGGATGACGCCTAAAATATTTCAGTTTCTTCTAAATATGGTGTACAATGATTTGAAGAAGTGCCCCAGTAGAAAAAATGCCCTAAAACCAGAACTGCGCTTGGCATTAACACTACAGTGAGTTGACTTTTCATTATTCTGATATTTCTATTCTGTATCGATATTTTTCAGCTATCTTGCTGAGGGTTTGTCAATGAGGGAGATAGCAAGAAATTATTTCATTGGAAAATCAACTGCTCATTACATAATACGAGAAACATGTGAGGCAATATGGAAACAGTTGTCACCAATATTTTTGCCTTCACCTACTGTAGAAGATTTCAACAAAATTTCAGAAGGTTTCTTCCAAAAATGGAATTTCTCAAATTGTATTGGTGCCTTGGATGGAAAACATTGTCTGATTCAGGCACCATACAAAACCGGGTCAGAATATTTCTCATACAAGAAATCATTCAGGTAATCACTGCAGTTTACATTCAAGTTGTATCATAATCAAACTAGTTATTATTTTAGCCTTATACTTATGGCAACATGTGATGCCTTTTATAAATTTTCAATGGTTGATATTGGCTCTTCAGGATCTCTTCATGATAGCCAAGTATTCAAAGAGTCCTCTTTTGGGAACTCTTTAATGAGGAAACAACTTCCAATACCTCAACCAAAAGTGTTACCACAGACATCAACCAGTTTGCCACATTTTTTGGTTGCTGATGAAGCATTTCATGAAAATATAATGAGGCCATATCCAGGAGTACGACTGCCAGTGGAAAAGAAAGTTTTCAATTACAGACTTTCTCGTGCTAGGCGTACTATAGAGAATACATTCGGAATATTAGTACAGAGGTGGAGAATTTTGAGAGGGCCTATTATTGCTGACATTGAATCAGCTGAACTGATTGTCCAAGCAACTGTTGCATTACATAATTTTTTGCAATGTAAAGAAGAGTATTTGCCAGATAATCAAAGAAAATATTGCCCCACTGGCTATGTGGATGTAGAAGGACCTAATGGTGAAGTCATTATGGGACAATGGAGATTAGATCAAAATCCTTTACAATCAGTAGGCAGGTTAGGGGCTAATAACTCTGCTAGATATGTCAGAGATAATAGAGATATTTCATGTCTCCCATTGGAAGCCTTAACTGGTAAGTAGATCATGTATTGAAAGGTTCAGTTCCACTGTGATTCAATTTTTATTAATTCGTATTTTGAATCATATTAAGAGTCCATTTCACTCATTCTGCTAGGGGATCACCTGAGGAATGAGGTGCGAGAGGGTGACGGCGGTAGGCGGAGACATCACAACCCCTTCCACGGCGAATTTGCAAGCATGTATTCAGGTGGTAATTTGGCTTGCTGGCCACTGCCACAGAATACTCTAAACATTTCATTATTTTCATTTTACTTATCTCATCTTATCTATTTTTAGAACAGCTTGGCGCAGTACGGTTATAAAATTGAAAGCATAGGGCATTTTAGGGTGAAATGAAACGCTATTTATATTCATTTGGATATTGGATACAATTGTATTATTTCAGAAACTCAGCCATTCATTAGAATATAATTTATAGCTGACCCAACAAACGATTTTTTGCTATACACTGTGTCCCAAATTGGTGCGCATGTATTGCTATTTCGGTTATTATTAGAGCTACACAGTCGTTCGAATGAGCAATGTTTCTCAGAATTCTATTACTATCTCAGAATTGCCATCAGATTTTTTCGATCGTTTTATGTTTTTGAAATAATTGCATAAAACCAAAATGGTGCGTTTTAGACAATCCCCTGTATCTCCGTTATTTGAAAACTTACGGCATTCTGGCTTTGACATTTCCTGAGCACTTTTTCAAGAACTTTTGAATAAAAAATAGAACAATGAAATATATCTTTCTACGTTTTCTAGATAATGAAAATAACTTTGTTTTTTCTTATGGAAATTTTCAGATTCGTTTATTTCTGTATTTGTTCAGAAGAATATGATATGTTGTGATACATTTTTGAGAAGAGGATTGACATTTCTATTTAATGCAATGAAAATCCAATATGGCGCCCATATAAATGCCGTAAGTTTTCAAATAACGGAGATACAGGGGATTGTCAAAAACGCACCATATTGGTTTTTCTCGATTATTTCAAAAACTAAAAACGATCGAAAAAATCTGATGGCAGTTCTGGTTATAGAATTCTGAGAAACATTGCCCATCTGAAAGACTTTGTAGCTGTTATAATAACCTAAATAGCAATAGGAATGTATGTACATGCAGCACCAATCTGGGACACAGTGTATACATTATTTCTATGAAATATTTTTTCAGTTGAATATCTATCAACACACTAGGTATTATTTTATTTTATACTTCCTTTTAGTTTGACTATCTATCAGAGCGTGTTCCTTCAGTTTTTCAAACTATCAGTTATTTTCTACTCCTTTTCAGATCTCTTGAATTTCCCATAACGTTGACGAAATAATCATAAACCCCCACAAAAGTTCGAAAAAATCCAACATCTACATCCTCTCCCTATCCTCCCTAGGTACGCACGATGTTCCACGAGTATTATATTATTCCTTTAGTGCGCTCCAAGAGATGAAAAAAAATCTCCGATCCCGAAAACCACAGGTACAAATTTTGAATAGAATAGGATCATGATTACAAAACTCGTCCGCCATATTGGTTCCGTCTGTCCGCCATTTTGAATTGATATCTGAGGGTTTTCGGGGACGGAGATTATGATTCTCTCGTCAAAATTTGAAAATTCAAGATGGCGGACGAGTTTTGTAATTATGGTCCGATTCTATTCAAAATTTGTATCTGATGGAGGTTTTCGAAGTCGGAGATTAGGATTCATTTGTCAAAATTAGGAAACTCAAGATAGCGGATCCAATATGGCGGACCAGTTTTGTAATTATGATACGATTTCATTCAAAATTCTTATCTGTAGCTTTTTGGGGTCGGAGGTTATGATCCTTTCGTCAAAATTTGGGAATTCAAGCAAACTAAAGAGGAGTAGAAAATGAATAGTGGTTTGAAAAACTGCAGAAACACGCTTTTATTATGATATATTAAACATTTTCAGTCATACTGAGGAAGGCAACTCATTTGTAGAAATATGTTTCAGGCTTTACTAAATATTGATGTGGTATTCTGGATATATTTTGTATTTGGTTGAATTGATGAAGTACTATTTCGCCAATAGAGAAGCCAATATAATTAATCAATTTTATATCCATCACGTTCTTTTACTCATCAATTGGCTAGATGTTGCTGGTTCAACAATCACGTTGTCAATTATATCTTCGTAATCCTTGCTATTCGAAGGACTGATAAAGGAAAGTCAATTTTTTATTTTATTTGAAAAATGTTATTCTAGAAAAAGCTGAAAAATGAAATAACAATAGGAGGTGGATATAAAATGGATGAATTTTATAGGCTTTTCTATAGGCGAAATAGAACTTCATCAATTCAACCAAATGAAAAATATATCCAAAATACCACATCGATATTTAGTAAAGCCTAAAACATATTCCGGCAACTAAGTTGCCAACCTCAGTATAACTGAAAATGTTCAATATATCGTATTATAATAAAAGCGTGTTTCTGCAGTTTTTCAAACTATTATTTATTTTCTATTTCAACAAGTTTTTTTTGTGTTCTCTGTCGGTCAGATAATTTTTTTATCATTATTATTTTCATTATTATTATTATTATTATTATCAAAAATGGCATTTCTGTGCCTTTCTACTTTCCATTTTCACTCATCACAATAATTGTCCACTTATACCTCAAGGAGAACTATAAACACGAGCTATGCACAACTATCTACTTTGGAAGAAACTGTCTCTTAGTGATATTAGGTAACCATGGAATAATGGATGAAGGAATTTATACCTGGATACATACTAGGCGCGTTCGACCCTGTCTATTCAATTTTGCTTGTGGTGGGACATCTAATACTTGAAATGACCGCGGCGGCAGCACTCCCCAATGCCGTTCTGAAGTCATTTAGGAAGCTGCAGGGCTTTTTTATTCAACATAGATTCAAAAGCATCCATCGTCCAATTTCAATGATTATGGTATCATATGAAAGATAAAAGTCCAATCTACGTACGTGCTGTAAGGCTTTTTTCAAATTTCCTACCGAAATTCCAAAAATCGGCATCGAAGTAGCTTGATTTTGGTGGAATGTTTCGAATCATATTGGAAAAAAATTGAGGAAATTCAAAATTCCATTACAGGACGTACATAGATTCAGGTGTGATCTAATGGCCTGTACTTGTTTCAAATCGATATGTTGAACCGTTTTCGAGAAATTTCGAATTTGCGTGACCGTGTTATACGTATAAATGCCACTGCGGTGATGGACTCTTAAATCAAATAAAACAAATATGTTCCACTATATCAGTCTCTTATTCGATCACAGAAATGATGTCTAAAACAAATAACAATATAATAATTCTGAAAAAACAAATAAAAATGCATCCATACAAAAATAAATAAGATATTCTCAAAAATTAAACATGAACAAAATGTATTTATAGAAAGAATAAAAATGAAAGAGGAAAGGATATCCACAAACAAAACATAAAGAAAACATAATACAAAAACTCAACATTAAAAAATATAGATTCAGTCTGAATACTTTTCAATTACTTCCAAAATCTCAATTTTGGCTCTTGCTTTGTCCTTTTTGTTGATTATGGTCTGTAAAGACTTGCCAACAGACTTGGCGAAAAGCATATCCTCATCCTCCATCACTTCAGGTGTTTGAAGGTAAGTACCAATTTGATCAAATGCCTTTATTACTGTTTCTTCGAATGCTTTGGATTTATTCCTTTTTCCTCTCAAGGTTTTTATATTACTATTGTATTCCTCCAGTGCTTTCCTTGAAACAGGTACATCAGTACATGATGTGTTGGTGGATGGGCCTGCTGTTGCTGCTTCCATGGCATCATCTTCGCTGATTATTTGGTCATTCCAGAGTGAGGATTGCTGGGTTGATTGGTGTGAGGATTTTTGGGATAACTGTGAGGATTGTTGGGATAACTGTGAGGATTGCTGGGATAACTGCTGGGATTGTCCATCAGAATTCGGCAAAGCAGTGGCAGAGACATTGCCCAGAGTCCTTGAAAAAAAACATTGATTCTTTGGCGAAGTAAACATTCAAAATTATTACCTTCTTGGGTTATAAAATTCATCCAAGAATTGCATCTTTTTGAAAAGATGCCATGTATTATATGCCCCAGATCCTGAAGGTATACTTCTTTCTCTCCTTTTTTCAGTGGCATACCGATTTCTCAAGATAGTCAGTCCACCTGGCAGCTACACTTTCAGCTGAAAACATATAATATAATTTGATTGTCATCTATGTACACACAGCTATTTTAGTATTATTTATAGATTACCAAAACGATAAAATATAATTATAGGTACTGTACCTGTATCTTGCATAATCTCCGAAATCGATTGCCAGGCATTTTCTTTGACCAATTTATTTTTAAAATCAACGTGTTTCTTATCATATATGAAAGAAAATTGCTCCACGAGTTCGATTAGTTGGCCGTCTGTATCCATTCTACTGCTATCTGATGCAATTTTTGAAATTCAAACTCATAAACGTAAAATAATAATAAAGGAAGAATAAAATATGCGAATGAAAAAATTAGGTCATTGAAACATAACCTCAACATAACCTTTTAAACTGTCTTTTATGCTTTTACCATCTTTTTCCCGCCGCTAGTTGTTATTTGACGCATGCGCTGTCGTGAATTATGGAAGAAATTAATTTCTTAGTTCAATGTTCGCCATCTTTCTTAGTTTTAATTTTAATTTCAATTGCTTAGTTCCTTGCATGAACACCTTCATTGCATTACATGGTTCCATGATTGTAGTTTTAGTTTTAAATTCATTTTAGTTTTAATTTATGCTTGCATGAATCCACCTTAAGAGGTCCAGGATAGATATGTAACTATTTCTTTCTTGTTGTTTTCACAGAGGTTAGGAAAATCTCAAGGCATGTTTTATTCTCACTCACCTCCACTTATTCTTATTAACACTTTTAGTTTAGTTTAATTCATCAAACACAGCAGGTAGAAACAAAAAAAAACACTCGAAATAGTTATAAAATAGCGAAAATGCCTTCAGTGTAGTTTGTTTATGGTCTCGTCTTCACTTATAATTATAACTCATAACCTCAAAGTAGTCGACCAATAGGAATTGGGCATGTGGGATGGGGGACCACTACAGCGCAGAAAATTGGTGGAAACAAGAAAATCACTCGGAATAGTAAGAAAATTCTTTCAGTCTCCAAGTCTTCACTCATTACTTATAACCTCAGAGTGGTCACGGAGAAACGCTACAGTGCGAGAGCGAAAAATAATAATCATCGCGGTGGGGGAACATTACAGCGCGAGACGACGGGTACTGATCATCCCAACGAATATCCTTAATTGACGCAGAATCAAGTCTGCAGAGAATTTACGGCCGAGAGTCCTAGTAAAGTCATGTAGCTATCATATAAGCTTTTATATTGATATCAAATTGTCACATATCATTTACATCATAGTTACGTTACATTTTTATATAATTATGGGGTTCACATATTTCAGAATTGTTACGGAATATTTACGTAAATATTTTATATAAATAGGAGGTTCACATATTTCAGAAGTATTATGGAATATTTACGTGAATATTCTATATAAAAAAGTTCCGTTAATTTTATATAACAGATGTGTTTGCTGGGACAGAGGAAGAAATTTATGAACATGAATGCTTCCAGGGCCATGGAATACAAATCAATACAAATGCAAAATCAGGATGACAAATGTGAAGAAGAGTTATTGAGGGTCGGTTTATCAATTGCCAATATTATCCATCAGTTAGTTATTTTATCACCAGGTTGGTATATAATATCTGATTGCCTGAATATTATGTTCTCATTAAATGCAGGTCTTCAAAGTATTAGTTCTATATTTGATCCCATTGACATTTTAGGTGGACCTCATGCAGAAAATTTTCGGAATAGAAAAGGATTCTTTTCATTAAATGTCCAGACTGTTTCTTCTGTGAATCTGAAGATACTGGATATAGTTGCACGTTGGCCTGGTGCATCCCATGACCAACATGTATTCGACAACTCCTATTTATAAAAGCTAGATTCGAAAATCATGAATTTGGAAATGCACTTTTAGTTGGAGATAGTGGCTATGCGAATACTAGATACCTGATTACTCCATTAATAAATACTCATAATCGATATGAAGAGTTATATAATGAATCAGTTTGCAGAACAAGGAACCCTGTGGAACGACAATATGGAGTTTGGAAAAGAAGATTTCCTGTACTTGCATTGAAACTTCGTCTCAAACTAGACACTGCGATGGTTGTAATAGTAGCAACTGCAGTGTTACATAACATTTGCATTGACAAGAGAGAAGCAGCAGTTCCACCAGTTGATCCTGATTTGAATGCAAACGAAATAGAGTTTGAATTGGATTGGGATATTGAGCCAAATCCTGAGCAACATTTCATCAATGCTAGGGCTCAACTTCTGGCAGAATACTTTCCAGGATTACTGCATGGCAACAATAACCAATAAATATTGTTCCCATTTTCAATAAATTATTGTAGTAACTAATATACATGATGAATTATCAGATCAAATGTTTTTATTTTTACACACTGATTTCCTAAATGAAAATACCCACTTCCTTGCAAAATGGTATATTGGAATCATAAGGTAGAATATGGTTTTAAAAAATATGTACAAAAGCAATACTATTTTATACAACCCTATTCATTACTAAATTAATTTATCCACAAAAAAACAGGCAATAAACTAATAATCATTTACAAAACCTATGATGATTAACAAAAACTAATAAACTTCATGAAAATAACAAGAACACTCATAAAAAATGAAATAAATCTCTTGAATTTTTACCTCATAGGTGAAAACAAAAAAACTAGAAAACTAGGAAAAATCACATAAAACTCGGACTAAAAAAAAAATCACATACAACTAGAAAACTAAAAAAATCACATAAATTCACCTCTGTTATATTTGAACTAGTGACTACATCAAGGAGTACTAGGGTTGTTGTCCAATGAATTGAATTTGAATTGGGCAATCTTCAATTCAAATTTCAAAATATTTTTTCTGATTTGCTCTGATTCTTCCTGATGCTCTAAAATTTTGATCCTAATTTGATGCTCAACCTTTTCATTCGCAGCATTTTTCAACAGTGAATCCACCAGCTTTTGTTTTTTTATAGCTAATTCTTCAAATTTCCCAGCCACTGATTTCTGGCATTTTTTCTTAAAGACTGGTCTCCTTCGACTTGACCAATCTTTCTCTAAAAATGAAAAGAAAACAAGTTGGAATATTTTATATAGATATAACAATATACTACTTAGATATTGAATACTCACTTTTATCATCCTGAACTGGCATTTGATTTTCTTTTTGCTCTTCAGCACACTGCAGTTCATTATAATCTGCACCTTGCACAATTATAACCTCTTGAAGATTTTCACTTGGATTTTCACTATCGACTTCATCAATAGTGATATTAACATTAGTATTTAGTGCAGTATGCAGTGGTGTTTGTAGCATTCTGCAGTTGAATGCAGATGCAGCCCAATCAGTTACAATATCTTCATTTTCTGATGTTACCATTTCATCAGACATGGCAATATTTGACTGTTCTGAAATTATTTAGTAAAATATCAATTAGTTACTTATTAGCATGTGTAAGTGACTTTTTACTTTGTCTCTTATCACAGTCAGCGGGATTCTGTAAACCATGTAGGGACATTGCTATGGTTTCCATCAATTCCTTTTCCTCTTCATTTGGTGGTTGAGGAGGAGGGACATATCTTCCTCCTCCAGTTCCTCTGAGGTAAGTTTTGTTTGTGGCACATTTTTTCCTCATATCTTTTTTTATAGATTCATATTTCATCCTTAGCTGCTTGGAGTTACGAGGCTACAAAAAATCAACTACTGAACCTTTCTTACAGTGCCACTACTGCAGCTATTAAAGGCTGCTTCAACCTGCACCCAAGCGTCCTCTTTCGATTTCCAGGTTGCCCCATCTGTTTTTTTATTTTCAATCACACGTTTGTATTGATTCGCTATTTTAATCAGCAAATTTTTCTCCTCTGCTGTGAAATTGCATCCTCTTTTCTTTGTAGAACTACTAGTACTCTCCATTTTTAACTTTTTTGTCACACCAAAAAGCTAGGAAATCAAAACAACTCAATAAAGTGAGGTTATGTATAGGCATTAACCTCCAGATATCGACTATCCGCCAGTTAAAACTTACCGGTAAATATTTGACATTTTAACTGCCGGATAAAGTTACCCTGGTGTAGATAAACCGACCTTTCCAAAAAAACTGGTAGTTAAGCTTTAACTGACAGATAAATTGTAATTGATAATCCGGATTCAACTTGTTTCCGAAAGCAAACCTTTACGGGACCACGGACCACACACTTAAATTGACTGAGCGCAGCAAAACTGTTCGTGAGCAGCTGTGGATGGAAATTGTCTTGGAAATGAAATGCAATTAGAACATTCAACTTGTACAAAAAAAATGGAGAATCCTCAAAGACAATTTCTTCGAAGTAAAAAATGAAGTAATCTTGAAAAAGAGTGGTTCTGGAGCTGAAGGGAAAAAATAAGTGGAAATATTTTGACCTGATGAGTTTACTATCAGATGTCAATACTCCTAGGGGAACAACATCTAATATTCCAACTTCATTTAATAATTCACCTCCAGAAACAAACGAAGTTCAGTAAAAAAAAATATATAGATGAAGAAATATTGGAGACATTGAAATCAACGATGCCAATTGCTGTACCAAAAATTAATCCAATTTGCATTAAAATATCAGAAATTTTGGAATTTCAAGATCAGAAATATTGAGAACCATTTGATTTGTTCCAGCAGATATTTTATTTCTGTTTGAATCTGATTCAAAATGGATTCAGATTCAACCTGTTTAAATCTAGAAGCGGACGCATGTATGATATGGCGCCTAGTGGTAAAGACGGTGATAAATGCAGGAACAATAATGTGTGTAAAAAGTGTTTGAGAATTGCACAAAGTGGACTTATTTGTGTGGAATGTAAAACTGTTACTCACAAAAAGTGTGCATCTCAGTTAGATTTTGTGAAAATCATCGACGACAAGCAAATCAATTGCTGTGAAAGTGTTGGTGACCAGTCAACGTTAACCGATGACGACTTGGACGTGTCATTCAAGGATGCAGAGGACAGCGCCAACACAGCAAAAATCGAGATCATTTATCTGAAGGAACTGATAAAACAAAAAGATATGTACATTAATAATCAACAATTGACGATTAATCTATTATATGATCAAATAACCTTATTGAAATTGGTAAAAGAAACTAAAAATCATAATACAGAACCACAACTGGCTCCATCGGCCGGTGCAACTTCGAAACACAATAGTCAGGTCGAAAACGTAGTATCTCCGAGTACGCATCAGAAACCTGCAGTGCCGGAAACTTCTGCAGATGCCGTTGTTTCGGCTGGTACCAGTGGAACTTCGAACAAACCTGAAACGCATACCTCCAAGGCCAGGTACCAAGTAGCCCAAACAAATGCAATCCAGGCGAATGATCAACATAAAATCAGACACCAATTTAGCAAGGATGTGGCCAAGCCAAAAATGTTTTCACAAAAGGAAGTTGCTGCCGAAATCGGGAAAGTAACTGCACAGCTAAGATGTCAACAGCTGGTATCTGATAATGCAACTACAAATGATGAATTCAAACAGGTTACCTACAAAAAAAGACGTTCCCCAGCAAAACCTGTTGTGGTTGGGAACTTAGTCGATCCCAGGATGAAGCAACCAGAACAAAAAGTGTATTTACATGCATACAAAATGCACCCTGAAACTACATTGGAGGAACTCAGTAACATTTTGAAGCCTGTGTTTCCTGAAGTTCTGTGTGAAAAAATGAACTCTATGTTTCCAGATCTCTATGCCTCCTTCAAGGTCTCTATAAATGCTACCAATTATGAAAAAGCCTTGAACCCTTCAGTGTGGCCTAGTGGTACTTGGGTGAATAAATTTTTTCATCGCAGGAAGCCTCCCCAGTTATTGAATTAGGTCTCAATCTCCCCAAAATGGATAACTTCAAGGAATGTAGTGATTTAATCAACAAGAATGAAGATTTATTATTGATACTGCATGTCAATATTCAGTGCATCTCTAACAAGAAGCCTTCTTCGTAGACGAGAACAGGGATCGGAAGAGCAATCTTCAGGAACCTGAACGAAAAGGGTCTTTCATATTGAAGTTTCCCTTAATAGGCACCATGAGTCGTATGTGGTAAAATTGATAACGGCATGTAGGTGAGATACAATGGGCCACTAGGCCTAAGTATCGTCGAAGCCTACAACGGGGTGGAGTGTTTAGTGGGTATACCATGAAGGGGACTCCCACACTATCATATGGGGGATTGGACCCATATGATGCTTATAAAAGATTTCAACCACCTCGGCGAAAAAAAAAAAAAAAAAAAAAAAAAAAAAAAAAAAAAAAAAAAAAAAACAAGAAGGATCAATTATCCCTTTATCTTGAGAAACATGATTATTCTGTTATTTGTTTGAGTGAACACTGGCAGGATGAAAATTCATTGAAAACATATGCTTTGAGGAATTATAAATTGGCAAATTATTTTTGCAGGTCTGAACGAAAAAAACATGGTGGTGTCTCTATGTATGTGAGAAATGATGTGAACTGGAAACCCTTGGAACTTGATAGCTATTGTGAAGAATTTCATGCTGAATTTTGCGGAGTGGAGTTGCCCTCTGGTAAAATTGCAATAATCACCTTGTACATTTCTGGAAAAGTTTGACAATCTTTTGATGTTTTTAACGGGTAAATTCAAGAATGTAGTAATACTTGGCGATTTCAATATTAATTTTTCTAGTATTAGCCATGGACTAACTGAACTATTAAATCTCATAACCACATTTGGCCTCGAACCTGCAATTTTTGAAACTACGAGAATTGATCCAATAACGAAGAGAGGAGCATGCATAGACAACATTATCACTAACTTACCAAATGAAAATTTTGTAAGTGGTGTAACTGAGCCCTGTTTATCTGACCATCGTGCACAATATATTGGGTTCACTGCCAATCATTGTATAAGCACAAAAAAAATTCTAAGGAGAAAAATAACTTTAAAATCTTTGAACAAACTGAAAAACGCTTTAACTAATGTAAACTGGTGTCTCTTTGATGACGAAAATGCTGATGTTAATTTTTTGTCTGATTATTTACTCAATACGTACAAAAATCTTGTGATAAAGTTTTGCCCTTTGAGAGAAATTCCATCTGAAGTTAAACCTCCGATTAACTTCTTCAATAATGAGTTACGTAATATGCGCGATACGTTATCAAGTATAAAAACCATAAGTGACTGCACCAAAAATGATGAGGATAGAAATATCTACATAAAATACAAAAAAAAGTATAATGCAGCGATTCAAGCTTCAAAAAAATCAGCATACGACAACTTTATAACAAATTCGTTAAACAAGCCGAAAGCTAGTTGGCAAATTATAAATTTTGAACAAAACAGAGTTAAAAGCAGTATACCAAATGCTAGCACTCTTACTGCAGACGAATTAAATGTATTCTTCTCAACTGTTGCTGAAGAAGTGATAAATGATTTAAAACCAACCGAAAGATCGGCTACTGATTTTTTGAAAAAAATTTCAACACCTAAGGAGTCGCTTTTTCTTACACCTGTCCTAGAGAATGAGACAAAGGATGCCATAATGCAACTCAAAAACTCGAACTGTATGGATTTATACGAACTGAACACAAGAATTATCAAGGAGACTGCAGATATATTAGTTGGGCCACTAACTAAACTGATGAATCTTTGTCTTGCTAAGGGAATCTTTCCGGATTCTATGAAAATAACGAAAGTGTTACCGATATTCAAAAAAGGAGATGTTGATTTGGCTGACAATTATAGACCGATATCGATAATTCCGATAATAGGGAAAATATTTGAAATTGTTTTAAAAAAGCGATTGCTTGGCTATCTAGAAACAAATAATTTGATCAACGAAAATCAATATGGATTTAGATCTAAAAGATCAACCGTGCAGGCAGTAGCTTGTGTCGTGAGAGACATAGTCGAGGGCCTTGAAGAAGGTCAACTGACAGCTGCTACGCTATGTGACTTAAGCAAGGCCTTCGATTGTGTGTCCCACAGCATTTTAATGGAAAAACTAAACTTTTATGGTATAAGGGGTGTAGCCCAAAATATTTTCGAATCTTACCTGAGTGGAAGAATCCAGTGTGTAATGCGAGGGGAAAATTCTTCTGATTTCGCGGAAATCAAAAATGGTGTACCACAGGGCTCAGTTTTGGGGCCTCTCTTGTTTATTGTGTATATAAACGATCTACCAATGCATATAGAACCAAACAGATGTATTCTATTTGCAGATGATGCGACGATATGTAACTCAAACAAGAACAATACTGACTTACAGTCCGAAAATGTGGAAATCTTGAACAATGCCGAAGAATGGTTTATACCGAATAAACTGAAACTAAATTCCAATAAAACGCAAAAAATTATTTTCTCGTCTGACCCGAAGGTTAGCAAAGGATCTTCTGTGAATTTATTGGGGATAACCATTGATGACTCACTAAAATGGGGTCCTCACATTGAAAAACTATGCAGAAAATTGTCCTGTCAATTATTCCTGATACGTCAACTTAAGAAGATTTTGAGTAAAGAAGTATTGTTAACGTCTTACTTTTCACTCTTTCATGCCCATCTCAACTATGGAACGTTGCTTTGGGGAAACTCAACTAAATCTGTGAAAGCATTTATTCTACAAAAAAAGGCAATTAGAACCTTGGCTAACCTGCGGTACACAGATCACTGTAAGCCATATTTCAAACTCTTCCGAATAATGCCACTCCCATGCTTATATATTTTCAGCTCTCTACTTGAAATTCACAAAAATCAGAATGCATTCGAGTCACATGCCGACTATCACGACTATAATACAAGAAATGGTAAACTGTTGAAGGCGCCAAAGTTCAAACTTAGGGTGACTTCTAACAATTCTTTAGATTTTCGACTCTTCAACAAACTACCAACAAATGTAAAAAACTAAAGCTGTCAGCGATTCAAAAAGGTATTGAAAGAGTATCTACTTTCACACTGTTTCTACTCTGTTGCCGACTACATGGAGGCACCACTAGTTTATTTCGATAGTCACAATCTTATATCGTGAACAAATTATTTACTGTGTTTTTCATCATGTATATTTTAATATTCGTCGTGACTGTGGGTTATACCATTATACTTTGTGTGTTATCATTATTTAAATTTTTATCTGTAGTCTTATACTGTTCGTTTGTCACTATAGTTGAAAATATTTGTTTTTTACCTATCTATCTTCACATGACCTGCTACAAACATTACCTCTATGTATAAGTAGTCAAATAAACGTTATCTATCTATCTATGAAAATTATAAAAATTGTTATCGAATTTGCGTCATTTGAAAAAGCCAATCAGAACGAGACAACACACGACTTTGTCATGAAAACAAAGCTCAACATAGGAAGAATATTGAATTTAAATTCGAAAAGTTGGCGGTGAACTGATGTTTTGAACTCCCCTGCGGTAGAAGTGAATTCTTGCACTCTCAACAACTCGAATTTGCAGCTAAAAATTGTTTGGATGAACGCTTGAATGGTATAATTCCGATTTGTTCTGAAGTTTCATATCGCACAACAGCTTCAAACTATTGAAGTGGAAAAAAGTTTGAAGAAGAAGGAATATATCACCTTAAATTCAAAAAGGTGGCGGGTGAAAGTCATTCGAATGCCATTGGTCCAAAGTTCGTGAATGCACCCCTGAGGTGGAAATCAATTCTGGCATACTTGGCATGCATGCGACGTATGTCCCAGCTGTGTTCAATGGCCATCAGCTGGTGTGATTGTTTACTTCATTAAATATGGAAAAATCGCCGAAAAAACATACTTTCAGTTGATTTTAATGAATAAAATTTGTTATTGAAGTACAACGAGAGTATATGAAGTGTCCAGTAATGAAAAGAGGAGGGCAAATAGTTGCATATGCGATCCAAGATGGGTGGTAAAAGGAGGTGAAATTTCGAGAATTTTCGTGAAATAGGTACCTCGTTAAATAGTGGTTTCTTCACATTTTCATTGTAGAATTCGTGTTTTCAGACGAAAATACGTAAGAAGCCGAAAAAATTTCAAATAAAAACCATTCGCATCATGGGTGCAAAATTACCAATAGAGGAATATGATTTTATATTCTTTTTACAGAAAAATATTCATTGAATAACGAAACAAACGAACGAAACTACTTTCAACGTCAATCGCAACAACCAGATGAAAATCACGGTTGTTCTGGTGACAGATTTCGGCTAACCGGTGTTTAGTTACACTTTTTTGTATATCCACAAAATTTATAATACTCTGACATTTACGGAACGCGATTTTCAGTAACCGCATAAATAAGCTGATATACGGTACATAAGGACTGTTGATCTAGAATTCAGACAGTAGACAGTACGTTCAAGGATGTCAACTGTGTCAACTATTTTGGTACGTTCTGAGATGACGCCCTAACGGAGTAACAGCGATCCACTAGTGCATCGTTTTCCTTTGGGTTATTCATTTCAATCTGTTCAGTACAATTTGTTCTCTCGGTGCAGATCAGTACAATTGTATCGTCAGAATAGGTTTGGGAGACCTGGCAACAGTGTGATATTCCTGAATGTTTGATCTGGCAACCTAAAGCTGATTGTGAACTTTTCAATCTCAATGTCATTGCGCAGATTCACATTTGAATGACAACCGTTTTTTTCATCATAATTTTCAACAATATCCTGCACAGGATATGGAACGAATTTTCTGTTGTCCCCTTTCTTTTTTGGTCTCGGAGAGTGAAGCTTCACGATGCCGAAAATAAATTTGGCTTTTTGGGTTTTGAACCTTTGGTGAGTGATCTTCGTCTCCACTATTTTTCTAGCCATTCTCTCGGGATAGTAAGATATATCTGGGTTATTCCATAGGGATATTTCCTCTTCAGGTTTTGGGGTTTTGTTTTTCAGATTTGTTGGCTTTTATATACCAGGCAGCCATTGCTGGGTAAAGAAATCAGAGTCGTCTTTTTAGTTCCTGGGCTCTCTGGTGAGGTTGTCCCTCTTTATTCACCCTGGCGGGTTTTTGACAGACGTGCCAAGGGGAACACACCTTGGCAGTTACTGTGGACACAAATTTGGGGATCGGTATATATTGCTGTTCATATCAACAAAATATTTCATTCCTTCATAAGAGCTGCTCAGGACATGGTACTGCATTTCACCCAATTCTGATATTTGCTTTGGCGACACATCTTTATCATTTGGAGATAACCGATTCAATGTTGACTACAGCGGACGAAAAGTTAGTGTCTTCGGACGAAAAGAGAAGTACTTGCCTTCAAAATTAGTCGATTTTTCATTCGGAAATCAGTATAAGTTCGAGGTTGAATTAAAACTTGTTAAAAATTATATTGTGATTCATTAAGACATTGAAATTGACTACTCCTTTTATGTAGAGGTGGCAACATCTCAATTCTGAGCCAACTAAATCTGGCTAACGATTTTGTCGCCATATTAAGGTTTGTTAGGTTATGCAGATGAAAAAATGTGCTTATTCACTCACCTCAACTTCTTGCTCAGTTTTAAATTGTGTTCGAATTTCACTGGAATTGACAACATGATATGTATAATTATGCGGCCACTCCATCCATGATTAATTCATTATTTAAAAAAGTAAACAGATGATGAAAAACCTTCGCTAATTCAAAATGTCTTCTATGAAGAAAGAAATGCGTGAAATACTTCAGCCAATCGAGCGTACGGTAGTCGTATGTGTACTACCGAGCGCTCGATACGTGCCGAAATCGGGCGTACCGAATGCGGTATCCTGGGTGCTCGATACAAAAATGCTACCTGGAAAACCTGTCCATTCTGAAGGAATCTTAATAGGAATTAAAAGTGGCGTCAAAGTTCACCTTTCGTGTTCTTATTTATGTATTTCTCTTTCAGCATTTTGAATACCTCCTTATACATTTGAATATCTATAATTTTTTGCATAACTACAATTTCCCAGTTCAACTAAAACAAACTGGGTGGCGCCTACCGGAAAACTTTTAGAATTTCAAGAAAATTAGTGAAGTCAACACACCTCGTTTTGCCACCAGACATAAGAGCTACCGTGCCTGTAACCATTACATTCTCAGTTCTTTCTTAAGTTGTAAATTTCACAAATAATTTGTACAAGGTTCGGATAAAAAACTATGAACCTGTGTTATCAGGGATTAATATCATTCTCCACATTTTCTATTTCCATATCCAGCCCAGCTCCAATGGCATCATGGATAGATTCAGTTTCATCTCCAGTTTCATCTTCTGCCACCACCTCTTCATCATGAGTATCGTCATCAAGCGGACTGACGATGGCATTTTAGTACAATTCAAAATATTTATTACTAACTCGTTTCAGATAATTAGGATCTGGAATAGTTTTTTATTGCTATTGTATAATGCAAGTATTCAATTCAAACTCACCTCGCTTTGGTTTTTGGTATTCTATAGGATCTAATATGATCTTGGATTTCAACCCAGAAGGTTCATGAATGAGCTCTACCCAGATGAAATTTTCCTTTTCCATTTTATTTTTGGATTTGAAAATTTGACTTTTCTTTAACAAATGTCAAAATGTCACCACAGTGACAGTAGTGTCACTTTAAGGACACGAACACACAACTTAACGATTCTCTGACCTGGCTGACCACATACATTGCGATTTGAAACCCGACCAGATAGACCAGTCACGTGATAAGACAAACGGCTGAGTTGAACAAGTAGCCTAACGATTTCAATAAGTTCAACATAGACCCAACCTTCAACTTAACGCGACCATTATACCTGTCTTCTTTCAATGAGTCTTCCAATTCTTCTTTTTTTCTCCTCTAGTTTATAACTAATCGTCTCTGTATTAGAACTGGATACAGGTAAATTTGAACTTATTGGCACTGCAGTTTTCTTCAGATACCGTTTTTGGTAGCCCCCTGAAAGATGTATGTGAAGGAATCGAATTCATGCAGCTCTCCATATAAAAACATTATTTTAATGACACTCACAGCCACTAGGAGTACAAAAATCTTCCCCAACAAAAAAAAAATGTCTAGAACACACTCGCATGTTCTTAGGAACCCGTTTTCCCATTTAAAGTTCAATTTCCCACATTTTCTTTCTGTCACACATTGTCGGCGTCCCGTATTCACCTATGTATTCAATTCGTTGGCCTTCATTCGGAAAATGATGGAATGTTGAATCAGGACTATTTTTGTAGACAGCATTACATCAATATACACAGCAGTTTGCCCTACTCGTCGTTTTCCCTATGTTTGGGATATAAATCTATAAATTATAGCTAAATACTTGAGAAAAAAATCGTATAACCTTCAATACAAGTGCTAAACTGATCACACTTGCAGATCATGTGACGTGAATGCGCATAGTTTTCGTTAGATGTCGCAGCGCTTAGCATTAAAAGACAATATCTTCAAGTATTGTTATAACATTGTATTGAAACAGACTGGAGACTTGATGAGGAGACTTCTCAAGGACGTAATTGAAGTAACCCAGTCTATTCCTTTACCATAAATGATTGTTCAATAATAGTTACCTACGGCGTTATGGAGTCGAACTAGTTTCTGAATCAACAATATTCGATTGCTTACCTGAAAGCAGGAATATCGTCTATTAATATAATAACAAACAGGATAACACCAGGAAGCTTCCAGTGA